>CALNHX010010334.1:0-41224 GCA_940337035.1 Agriotes lineatus | reverse complement strand
CTCAAACTTGACAGTGTAAGGATCATTTACAAAGAAGGTGGTGAAAAAAAGCTATTTCTACTGCTACTCGGGCCGAATTCATATATGCGTTAAAGGAATCTTCATTCGTTGTTAATCCTGTGTCGGTATGCTATAACCCTTCATTAGCCATGGAAGTAGACTAGATCCGTTTTTAAATGGACGGTAGGCTGAAAATAATTTGCAGTTTCATTGTTTTTAGTAAAAAGTTATATTATGTTACGTTACCTGCGGCATAATTTTTGTAATATTTTTATAAAAAATTGATGTTGCCAATACTGCAGCATCATGAGTAGCCCCACCATTCTTTATATCAATATATATTTATACCGATGATTAACTGAGGGGCAAACATGCAAAACCAGGTAAATCCATTTTTAGACAATTTGAACTAACCGCGGATTCATATTCACTTCGGTTTAAGCAAAATTAGTAAAATCTCCAAGTAAATTAGTTATAAACCCCGATAAATCTTATATTCAAACAAAACAAGATAAATCCAATACAGAGGCGTGGACGTATCTAGTAATAGAGAGACTGTTCATTCTTGAACCAAATATTTACATGGAACTGGCTGGTAAGATAGGTAGTTAGTTTGTATAAAGTAACGTAGGTGGAACATCTTGTTCATAGCGTCTAGAGATCATATATACAGTTTACTAACTATATACAGGGACTCTAACAGCGTCCTGTACTACCCTTGACGTTGTGTTAATGTCAAACTCTGTTCTTGTCTTTGTGTCGTCAAACCACGTTAAACATAAAACAATATAACCTGTTGATTTCAAAGTGAAGTGATCCATAATAATAATAATTATTGATTAATATTTTGGTGATTCGTATTACTAATATAATAATGGATGAAGGAAATATCAGCGTAAGGGAAGGGAACAAGGGCTCACGCAAAAGAAAGACGAATGTAACAAAAAGGAAAGCTGAAATAAATGGTGAGTAATAAAAACTGCATTTTGTCCTTGTCCGTTCTTTTTCTGTGAAAGAACAAGTAGCATCCAGCAGCTATTAATATTAAAACTAATTTAATTATCCCGTTAGGTGGTGGAATCAGAAAATAAATTGTTGAAATTAGAAGTACAATGGCTCGAGGAAAGGGCGATGATGGAAAGGGCAAATATAGATTTGGCGTTTGAAATGGCCAGGACCGATAAAGAAAAAGCATTATTGGAAAAGGAAATTGAAATATTGAAAATTAAACACTAAACTGAAAAAATTACGACTGCATATGACAGAGCTAACTGGAAAAATTGTGTTTTGCGGTAGCTTTATTTATTTTTTACAGATGTGTAGATATTAGGGAGTTTTTGCAAAACGCCAAGTTAAAATAACGTTACGTTAAAACGGAAAACATTTATTTGGATTGGCTGTATCATTGACGTCGCTAGGTAACATATATATGCTTTAGCGGACCGCTATTTTAACGGAACGTTTTGCAAAACTCCCTAATGATCCGTCACTGAAAAACTTTAAAAGGTTATGTACGCATAGTGGGCCTACCTTTTATTGCAGTAAGGGCACTAAACAACTAAAAAACTATAGCTAGCAGCCATTGTGCGGGGTGTGTATCTTGGTGATTTCTAAACTCAGTGGTTTTAATTATTTTTCCGATGCCTCTTATTAAAAATTGCTGGGTTTGTGATAAGCCATTTGGCACAGACAAAGAAATAAGTGTTTGCCATAAATGTCGTTTGCCTTTCCATTCGACTTTCTCGGGATTATTGAGAGCCGATGTCCAGCTATTAAATGCTACTACAAATAAAAAAGCCCTACTTTCCATTGCGATATCTGTACTTCAGAAAGAACAATTTTAGCCGATATAAAAGAACTTAAAGTACAAATGAGTCAGTTAGCCAGTATTATTGATAAGGTTACATCACTCGAGGCCAGAGTCAAGTATCTTAATGAAGTTATTGTTCAAAATTCCTCGAATTCAGATATCGTAAACCAAATTACAACATCGTAGGATATAATAGCAGATTCAAGAAAGACAAACATGAAAATAATATTATCTACAGCGTAGAGGGATCTGGCAACGAAAATGGGCAAGATATACGGATGGAAAACGAAAATGCTGTTAAAAACTACATTGAATCATTAAGGGTGAATGATATTGATATTACCAATACAAAATATTACAGATTTGAAAAACCGGTGAATGGTAGAATACGACCAATTAAAGTTGAGCTGAAATCTTCATGCGACGCGAAACAAATACTAAAAACAAGTTTAGTCAGTTATAATAGTTTATAGCGATCAAACTTCCAATCAAAGAGACTACCTCAAGAAGTTACAACTCGAGCTCAAAAAACTAGAAGCAAGTGGTGACAGTAAAACCATAAACTATGTAAACAATGTACCGAAAATTCTACCTACTGCCAATGCTCAACGCAATAATTTAAACTTGCAAGGCCCAACAACATCCCTAATTTAGTCTGTTATTATCAAAATGGCATGGTACTAAATAGTAAATGTGAACAATTTTATGTATCTGCTTGTCATACTGAGTTTAATTTATGTACGCTATCAAAAACATGGCTTCAAGAAGACTTGTGTAGTAGCGAGTTATTTTCGGGTCAATACAATGTTTAGAGAAGTAACAGAATATTATATATCATCAATTGTGCAACAGAAGGTAGAGTTCTTTTAGCTTGCAGAGGTGACGTAAAGTCTGAAAGAATTAATCTGCCGTTTTTCTCAATTTATTTTTCTACAATTGATATTGTTTGCTGCAAATGCCAGATTAACTTATTTATATATTTATTCTTGCAAACTATATTCCACCAAGTATCAGTTTAGAAAACTTCGAGTTATTTTTCGAGGCTTGAAAAACGTCAATTTATATTGGGATATCCTGTAGTGATTTTAATGTTCCACACTTTGTAGATAATACTGTTAATGATAGAAGAACTTTTATTATTAATAACTGTGCAAACTTGTTTAATGTTAAACAATACAATTCTATATACAATAGTAGGGAAAGACTACTTGATCTTGTCTATTCCAATATTAACTGTGTAGTTTTACATGATAATGAGCCTCTTGTAAAGGTGGATGTTTATCATCCCGCACTTTTTATTAAGGTAGAAATACTTACAAAACAAGATAATTTTGTTTTTAATGTAAGCGGATCTTCATTTAATTTTAGGAAAACAGATTATCGCTCCTTATGCTATGCACTCTTAGGCGTTAAGGGTCCTCCAGCGCTATGTAAAACTACAGTAAAACTAGAAATTTAAAGTTATACAACCCATTATGCAGTAGATATCAACCGAATGGCTGGCATTTTTCATTTCAAAAGATTAAAGGCTTAAGGCTCTGCTTTCCTTAAATAAAATTTAAGTTTGGAGTATCATAAGTTGCCTATTCTCAAAGCAGAATATTATGCAGCACACCTAGGATGCTACAATGTTAATACCTTAATCCCTTGTTTACAACCATGAGTATTTCAAGTTGTGCTAATGATTTTTAAACGACCTGAAATAGTTGGGTCTATTGGAATTCTTTCTTTCTTTTAGGACAATTATATAGTTTTCAACACATTGCTGTAATTCCAGAGACTAAATACCTCAATCGTTTGTTGAATCAACATATAACTTTATAATTTTACTAATTAATTTTAAACGACCTATAGCTATTAGATTGGATGTCCCCCTTTCAGTTCCTGTGCAATTCTGATCTTGAACAAACCGTAATATTTTGTTTCTACTGTCTGTATAATTTTCGGAAGGTGTTCTTATTGCAATAGTGATCAAATGGGACTACACTCAAACGCAAGTTAACATGTTCTCTTTCAAGAAAGACTAGAAGTAATATTGTGAAATGAAAATGGAAAAATTACAAAAGGTAAGACTATGCTCTTTTTATTATGTTCGCCCAAGAAAAAGTTTTGCTGTTTTGGGTTATTTTATTAAAATCAAAATTATAGTTGGTAAAAATAGTAATTTACGATACAAGTGCGTAAAGCTAGTCTTTAGTCAGGAGTAGGGCATGCTTTACGCATGTGTATAGTACAATATTTTATCTACGATATATAGTCCAGTCAAAAGGTGCTCAAAAAGGGCGAATAGAGGAAAGTTTTGATATTTAGTTCCTATGTTTTTTGGGTCGCTGTACGCGAATATTAGGTTTGCCAACATTTCATTTATGCAGATTCATTTCATATACCATTTTTTATTTACGAAAAATTGATAGTTTTCGAGTTACTCTGAAATAAACTGGGATACATAATTCCTTTTTTTTGCTTTTAACATCTAACTGCGCGGCGCTGTAAGGCTGAACGATTGATCGGAGGAAAAAATCTCTAGTACATAAAATGTAGGAAATTTCATCCTCTTTCATTTCATATCGGTTCAACATTTACGAAATTTGATAGTTTTCGAGTAATTATAGAAAAACTAGAAAAAATCGGCTTTTTAAACCGTTTTGGCTTTAAAAAAACGTGTTTCCGGTCAAAATTCTCTTTGGCAAACCTGATATTCGTGTACAGTGATCCACAAAACATAGGAACCAAATATCAAAACTCCACTAAAACTTTCCCCTATTTTCTACCATTTGACTGGACTGTAACTTCGCGGAGCTCTCGCGGCTGAGCGATTGGTCGGAGAAAAAACCTCAAGTACATAAAATGTAGGAAATGTTATATTCTTTCATTTCATATAGATTCAACATTTACGAGAAATTGATAGCTTTCCGGTAATTTTAGAAAAACTAAAAAACCGGTTTTTACACCGTTTTTGCTTAAAAAACATGTTTCCGGTGAAAATGTTTGTTGGCAAACCTGATATTCATGTACACCCAAAAAACATATAGGAATAAAATATCAAAACTCCACCAAAACTTTCCCCTATTTTCTACCATTTGACTGGACATAATCTAGAAAACGCGGTAAATATAAAAAAATATTTAAATTAAGTTGTGAAAATTGACAAACATTATAGTTTATGGAGATAGATTATGTCAAAGACATTTCAAAAATATGTGTTATATTATTAATGCATGATTTTTACTATTGGAATAATAAAAAATCAATAAGTCGTAACATGTTTAATATTTTAACAGTTTCAAAAATTACAAGACGTTTCGCAACTTATGGTTGCTTCATCAGTTGTTATTAAAAATATTTGATTTAAAAATTTGGTTTACATTTATAACGATATTCTATAGTTGAATTTTGACATTGTGCTGAATTAATTACGACTTTTTTCTTATTATGAAGTTTCCATTATTGTTTTTAAGTTAAAAGTGAAATATTTATGAAGGTAACATGTTGAT
The DNA here is from genome assembly GCA_940337035.1 of Agriotes lineatus. Taxonomy (NCBI): domain Eukaryota; kingdom Metazoa; phylum Arthropoda; class Insecta; order Coleoptera; family Elateridae; genus Agriotes; species Agriotes lineatus. The sequence continues at coordinate 35,920 of CALNHX010010334.1, read as the reverse complement.
ATTTTTTATTTATTTTAATTTATGATTGAAAATGCACCCCTGAAGGGGTTCATTGCACAGTGTTCACCCCTTTAGGGGTGCATTTTCCACAATAAATTAAAATTTATAAAAAATATCAACATGCTATGGTTGCTCGTTTGTTGACATCGTACAAGAAAATCTGTCTGCTGGTGAAGCAGGTAAATACACTAATAAGTGTTACGCTGATAAATTAAGAAGCAGGGTTCATAAAACTTCCATTAAACAAAGACGAAGCGTTGTAAGGAAGATTTTGATTACGGCGCTGTGCCAGAAGGAACTGTGGACGACAAAAACGAATACGATCTTGCCATTGCAAAAAATAAATGTTTACTCTCTATGGCTGAAGTAGATCGCGAAAATGTCTTCACTAATACTGTAGGACAAAGTATCAATCCAACATGGCAAAAGGAAAGGCAAAATAGGCTAACAGCCAACAACTTTGGGGCTGTATGCAAAATGCGTTAAAATACAAATACAGGAAATTTGGTGAAATCTATATTAAATACGACTAATAACGTAAAAGCGAAATCTTTGGAATACGGCATTACAACAGAAAATGAAGCAAGGCAGCTTTTCCAGGACAACCAATATGACAGTAAAGGACTCCGGGATTTTTGTTGATGAAGAATATCCCTTTATAGGTGCATCACCAGACGGAATTATCGACAATGACAGCATATTGGAAATAAAATGTCCATATAGTGCACGAACTGTTACAATAATGGAAGCTGTGGAAAAAAACTAATTACATATTGTGAAAAAATAAACAGCAAGTATGAAGGTACTATAATCAAATTAAAATGTAACCATAATTACATGTATCAGATTCAGGGACAAATGCATGTAGCAAAGTTTTGTTATTTTGTTGTATATACAACCGTAGATATTTTTATTGAAAAAATTTGCCTATACGAGAAATAAATGTCAAGATTTGTAATTAAACGCATATTAGTAGTAATACAGGTTTTATTAGAATTTAAATATTAATAAAATGTATGTATATTGGTAAGTAGATTTAGTTTTAGTGTGTTTGTTTGTATGTAATATTTATTTTCGTGTAAGTTGTGTGAAAATGTTAAATTATTATTAACGTAAATACAATCAATAAACCTTATATCAGTCTTCATTATTTTTTTTAAATTTCCACATCTTTATTGATATTTATATGTTTTTTGTGTTTTATTTCGGGAATTTTAGATTCTAGGTTTGACAATATTAGAACTCCGGTAGAAATTAACACTAGCAGTAATTTAGAAAAACGGCGTTTTAATGTTATCAAACCTAAATTCTAAAATCACCAAATAAAAATCAAATCAAATTAAAGAATTATATAATTAAAAAGTAATGCAGTACTGCAAAACAAAAATGGAAGGTCAGTATTTATTTTAAGTACGCAAACCTTTGCTGGTTTAAGTTTCGAAGAACTAAACTGTAATCCGCTATAAGCTGCTTACTCCCTCTAATGCTTTGCTAATAGCAACACGGAAAGAAAGAAGTTGTAGTGTTGGTTGCCTAAATTGTATTCAGTTTTTTACAAATACAGTCGAAATTGAAGCACTTGAAAGACATATATTGTAATAGCTCCCTAGATAATTACAGTAGCTACTTGGTGGTATAAAATTTAATGTTTTTGCCCAAAACTATAAAAATTATAGTTAAAAATTGTTTTACTATTTTTTATTAATTGCAAGCAACTAATTTAAAATTTTCAGAATATTTTATAGCACCCCCCTAGTAAATCCCTTACTAAGCAAGTTTAGCCATCGGCAAACATTTTAGAATCCACAGCAACACTTTTAAATTATAATAAAAATTGACAATTTTTCGTAATTTTACGGTTAAGTAAAGCAGAGCCTTAAAGATTTAACTCACCACGCTTCTGCATTATATTCGTAATATTCTCTTATCTGCTGCATTGACTAAAATGAACTACCGCAGATAGTTCTTTCTGTCATTTACAACACATTATTAGGATTTCATTAAACGACTATAAAATTGTCATTAACAAAATAAGTATTTTTGGGTTGATTGGAATGACATATTATTGGAGGTACAGTAATTTCTACAAGTACTTGCTAATGATTTGAGTTTGGCAACGGATCTATTTAAATATTTCGACTAATGCGGAATGCTGAATCATAATAATTACCTATTGCAGGTAATTAGGGAATGAGCAATGACTAAATAAAAGCAAAGATAAACCCTAAACTTTCTTAGTGTTGTTGAAAATCTCTTGGTTTCAACACCCGTAATTTATTGTGAAAAGAGCCTGTTTACAGTGTTACTGTTTATGTGATTGTGCTTACTGAGCTAGCAAACATTGAAATGGGACGAAATTTTACACATAAGGAACGAAAACCTAGCGGAGCGAAGAAAACTAAACGGCTATTGGCCAAAAGGATGTGGAAAATCCGGTAAGTTGATTTCTAGAATATTATTTGACTTGTTATTCGCATTTTACATTCATTTTACGTAACTACTTATTTCAATAAAAAGATTAATTTAGTTTTATAAGTTGAAATATTATTCATTGCTACCTATCTTCATTTTGGAATTAATTAGTAGTATAGTACGTATAGTAGCAGTGTAATGTTATGTCATTTATAAACTCCCTATTGAGGAATATGTCATTATTATAGCACTTGAACTGGCAATATAAAAATTATTTAATTATTGCCACCACTAACAGCAATCGTTTTAAAATATTATAATACCCGGGTGTAATAATCGCGGCAGTTAAAATTAATATAATGCATGTTGCACTTCAAACATAGAAAAGTTAGGATTTTTTGAGGGTACGTGCAGGTTGATGTTTTATCCGTTTTTACCCGATACTGACAATAACACGATGTTTGTTATAGTAAGACCACAGCATAGGAAAGTTGTGGTTTAATTAAAAAAACATTCGATGATGGAGAAATGCCCAACGAATGGACCGACATCACTCCAGAAACTCCAACAGCAAGCGCTTCTCTGGAAGAAAATAGCACAAAGATGATTTGCCATGATGCGACGGATAGGAACAAAGAGGCGTTTGACATCCAAAAAAATCAATTTTTGGAGCAAATATCTACAACGGACGCAAAACAACTGGAAATAGATACTCGAGAACAAGCTCTTTCAGAATTATGGAAGCGAGAAAGAAAACTTCGTCTTACTGCATCAAATGTTGGAAGAATTTGTTGTATGCGCTCCACAACATCAACTGCTAAAACAGTAGAAGCGTTATTATACTCAAAATTTTTAGGTAATGAATATACAGCGTACGGCTAAGAAAATGAAGAAAACGCAGTCGACGCATTTGAGACCGTTTACGGCATCAAAACAAAAATTATAGGGCTTTGCATCGATAGCGCAAAGCCATATTTAGCTGCAAGTCCAGATCGTGTTACAGAAATCGGCGATGCAATTCTGGAAATCAAATGTCCAGCGTCTTGTAAGAATTTAACACCACAAGAAGGAGTTTTTGTATCAAGTACAAGGGCAACTGCAAATAGCAAATAAGGAAGTTTGTTACTTCGTTGTTTGGATCCCCAAAGGAGTCTGCATCGAAGAAATTCGTAGGGATAAGAAATTCTGGGAAAACATGGCATTTAAATTAGATGATTTTAATATGAATTCTTTACTTCCAGAACTTATAGATTCACGGCGTGTAAGAAATTTGCCTTTGCGAGATGTATATCTAGGTTTAAAATAAAATACAAGTTATGTAAAAATCTTGTAAATATATTATTACATTTGAATTTTTCTTTTATTTGATTTGATCAGGTACCTACTGTATTATATGTAATTGCTTAATAATAAACATCTGAAATAACTAAGATTTTGAGCGTTAAACAATCCTGAGATCTGAAAGAGTGTTATGAATAAAAATACGATATGCTATTTAATTATAAATAAATAATTAGACATCGTAAAAGCATGTAAAAGTGGTAAAAGTTTTTTTTTTTTAATATGTTATTAAGCCCGTTCAGCCTAATTAGGCTATTTCAAGGCTAGCATCACATCTATTGTTCACTGGTATATGCACTATATGTTTATAAGCACTATTACTTTATATATTATTTATTATGCACTTGGTTAATTATTCACTGTCTTCCGTCGATAAATAAATATCTTGCGGTAATCTTCGTTTCAGACGGGTATGTATATTTTTTATCCCTAGATTATAGTGTTCAGAGACTGGGCTTATGCGTAGTTTAGCGTTATATTGTTTGCATAGAGTATTAATAAGATCATTGATGAGCGGAGTCCCAGTTTCACGATGGATTTGCACATTCCTGACGTACCACGGGGCATTTACGACGATTCTAAGCACTCGGTTTTGAAAGACTTGTACCTTATTCAGTTGTGTACCGCTGGCATTGCCCCATATTGGACAACCGTATGTGAGGACAGGTCTGATAACTGCCTTATAAATTAGCGTCCCACATTCAATCTTTAATGTGGACTTTCTGTTTATCACAGGATATAACTTTGATAATCGCACGTTGGCCTCGTTTAATTTTTTGTTGATGTGATATCCCCATTTGAGCGTCTTGTCTAGATAGATGCCGAGATATTTTACTGCGTTGTTAGTGTTGTTCCACTCTATTAATTGATCATTCAGCATAATATTGGATGGATTTGTTATTCGTCTCAGTGTGAATATTTTTGCTTCGGTCTTGATTGGGTTTAACTGTAATCTCCACTTGGTAAACCAACTGCTAATTTGATCAATACTATTCTGCAATTGGGTTATTGCTGTGGTCAAACTGTTATTTTGTGCTGCTATGACCGTGTCATCAGCGTACATAGCTAATGTAGTATTATCAATTTCAGGGATATCATGTACAAAGACGTTAAACAGGATTGGGCCAAGTATCGACCCTTGAGGTACTCCCGCTTGAATGTGTTTTATCTCTGATATTTCCGAGTTAATCACCGTTGAGAATGTTCGATTGGTCAAAAATGACCTTATTATGTGAAGCAGGTAACTTGGAGTATTAATTTTCATTAACTTGTAAAGTATTCCTTTTGTCCAAACTCGATCAAAAGCTTGTTGTACGTCAAGAAAAACCGCTACTGTGTACTTCTTGCTTTCAAACCCTTGCTCAATGAACTCCGTGATGCGGCTTAGTTGGTGAATGGTAGAGTATTTTCGGCGAAAACCAAATTGGAATTTAGGGATAATGTTATTTTTGGAGACATGTTCGAGTAGACGACTGTGTATTGTTTTCTCAAATACTTTTGAAAGCGTTGGTAATAAGCTAATGGGGCGGTATCCACTCACATCGTTGGTTTTCTTGCCGGGTTTGTGAAATAAGAGTATGTGACCATATTTCCATGTGGAAGGAAAGTAGCCGATTCGCAAATATGCATTAAAGATTGCAACTATGTACATTATAGCTTTTAATGGCAAATTTTTAACTAGGACGTTTGGTATTCGATCATGTCCTGGTGCTTTCCTATTAGGTAGCTTGTCTATTATTGCTACTATTTCGTTAGGTTCTATTGGTTTTATTTGGCCTGGATTGTGAGGAAAATGTTTCTTAACTTCATCTTCAATTTCATTAGTTGTTGTAGTTGCAGTTGTGGTTATTGGAGTTGTGAAGGTTTCAGTTAAGTGTTGTGCGAATATTTCACATTTTTCCTTATCTGTATAGTATGATTTTTCATTTAGTTTTATAGTAGGAATAATATGTGGTTCCTTTAGTATACGCTTAGTGGTGCGCCACATTGTCGGATCTTGGGGTTGCAAGTCTTGAATATGTTTCCTATACTCGCTTATTCGAAGTTCATCTAATTCGCGTTTTGTTAGCCGCATTAGCTTATTTAGTTGTTTTTTTACATGTGGATCTCTGGTTGTTTGCCACAATCTCCTGGTCTTGTGCTTTTCTTTAATTAAGTATTGTATGTGTTGTGGTATAACATTAGTCTTTGAATACGTGTGTTTTTGGGTAGTGGTAGAAATTTTGATTGCATTGTTTATTGAGTTAATGAAGGAGCTAATGGCTCTGTCTATGTCATTAGGATTTAGTAACCGTGACGGACATTTAATTTTTGGCTGGAGTGTAGTTCGAAAGATATCCCAATCAATTTTTCCGTTGATCAGTTTAGGAATTTGTTTGGTAAGTTGAGGTTGAGTTTCAAGGGTTATAATAACAGGTAGGTGATCCGAATCTAGCTCTGGTAGTACTGTTTGAAAAATTGGACGGGCTAAATTTTTATGAAGGACTATATCCAGTATGTCTGGATTGCGGTTTGATTGATATGGGAAGTATGTGGGTTCTGTAGGGGGTGATACTTGTATGCCGTGTTCGGAGATAATTGAATACAGACGAGGCCCATCGGGGTTATTTACTCGGCAGCCCCACGCCGTATTCTTACAGTTTAGATCACCTAGTAGTAAGGTGGTATGGTTATTGTTAAAAATGTTGTGTAGATCGGATGCCGCTATTTTTTTACACGGTTGTTTATATGCTACGACGATATTCAGTTTATGCTTATTTTATAGTTCCAAGCATGCAGCAGTTACTTCTAGACTTATTGCCGTGTGGGTTTCGATAGGATAAGCTTTTAGTGATTTTTTTATTACTATGGCTACGCCACCATATCCTGTGTTGTCCTGTCGGTCTTGTCGAATGATGTTATACCCCGGGATTTACAGTTTTTGGTCTAACAATAGGTGTGTTTCTGTAATACACAGTACATCTACATTATGTCGCGCTAAAAATGCAATAACAATTGATCGTTGACGCATAATTCCGTCGGCATTCCAGTTACAGAGTTTTAAATTAGAGTATGCTTTGTGATTATTTCCCGCCATTAGCAAATAGTGCAGGGATTAACGACAACAGAAAATCTTTGATTTTACCTAAGTACGGTTTGAGCGCTTTTATAATTATTTGTATTACATTTTCACCAATTTCTTGTGATTCAGGGATCGCTGTGTTTTCTTTATTTATTCGAGGTATGTTCCATCGATTTTGGGTATCTGAGAGCTAGGCAATTTTGGATAATTTGTGTTATCTCTACTGGGAGGACTGTTGTTTATATTTGTTGCATTTGGTCGTGAGGCGATTGAATGAATTGTGTAGTTTTTTGAGCTTGCAATTTTTTTATAATATTCACAGCCTCTGTAGTTAGCTGTATGCTCGCCCCCACAGTTGACACATCGCGGCTTTACTTCTTTATTTTGTGTGCATTGATTAGTATAGTGATCACCTGTGCATTTAACACAACGTGGGCTTAAATGACAATAATTTTTTGTGTGAGAGAAGCGCTGACAACGTGTGCACTGCGGGATCTCTCTGGTTTTGCGTCTGGGTTCTACCATAATCTTGCAATAACATAAATTTTCGAGGTCGTAGATGTGTTTTGATTTCTCGTTTTTTGTTAGAGTTACTGCACATATTGGGATCGGATGTTTTAACTTATTATATAATCGCGTTACGTTTGTTACCGCGTATTCTTTAACTAACAGTTCTTGTTGGATCTCTTCATTTGTTATGGATATCGGTAAGTTCCTTATTATCACGGAGAAATTGTTTGAGTCGGGATTTTGAAAAGTATGAAATTTAACATTCTTTTCTTTTTCATAAAATGAGGTCAAGGTACGATAATCTTCAATATCTTCCAAATTAATTTTTAGTTGGGTACCTTTGTTTGTTAAGATAAATTTGCCTTTAATGTGGGATTTAATATCTCTTACTATCTCGTGATAGTTCAGAGCCTCATGAATGAATATAGGAGGAATTTTAGATTTTACACTTTTAGGCTCACTAGTCATAGAGGGTTCAACGTTATCGTCAAGAGATTTTGTGTGTTTTGGCGCTAAGTAATACTTATTTTGCTTCAATAATTCGCTTATATCGAATCTGTATTGTTTAGTATTTTGTTGGGCTGGGGGAGAGTCTAGTAATCGTTTAGACGTAGTTGTAGTGGGTTGACTTGGCTGAGATAACTCACCGTTGTTTAATACATAAACGATTGGTTCAATGTGCTCTGTTGCCATTTTTTCGGCGCTGTCATTGCCTCGGTCGTTAGTTGCTGTTAGCATGATCACTTTTAATGTTTTATGTTTATTGGTTTTAGCTTTGTTTTTAAATAAGTCAGATGACAGTTCACGAAGGTAAGAAATGTTTGTGGTTTAGTGATATCACTTATCTCCGCGTGCGGCCGGGGCCACGGCCGCGACCGCCCACGCCGCGTAGTTGTTAAAGAAACTTTCAGTTATGATAAATTCACTAGCTAAATTAACTAAATATAATCAATTAGGTTAATATTATTATTCACTTTATTAATCGCGCGTTCGCGTACACTATGCGTTCACGGCAAAGGTTCATGCGCGACTTGGTAAAAGTCTAAAAATGTAATATTCTCTTTGTAATTTTCGGTTGACTGGTTTCTCGAATTTCTATGCACCCTTATAATAGGATTATTGTAATCTTCCCATGCCGGCCGTAAGCGTTCGGAATATCAACAGCGCCAACTTATGGCGGCGGTAAAACTATGAACTACTGGGCCCGATTTAGGAACATTTTGTAATTACAAACGTGAATATTATTACCTTTACTTAATGTTGTAAATGAACCAGATATGGTCTACAACATTAGTGGCATAGTAGGTCACCATTTCTTTAAAAAATATTAGCGTTACTCGTATGGTTCAATAGCCACGGACTCAATTAGATTATTGCTTCTACTATCTTTAAAACATAATTTAAACCAAATCTTTTATGCAAGCGTGGTAACTTATTCTGTTGTGCTTCTAGGGCCATGTAGTTTTTTGAAATCGGATACGAAATAAACTTGTACAATTCGCAGGGAGTATCAGAAGTGTATATTTTATCTGTTTTTTTGAAATAAATTTCTTATTACTACTTTTTTTTAAATAAAAAATGCTAGCGATTTTCCTTGTTAAAATACGAATTGTGTGATATATAACAAAGTGTAATTAGTGCATTTTATAACAGTTTGGTTTTGTGAAACATTTTCAACAAGACCGCTGGAGGACCCTTAATTGTTATTATTTGGCAATTTTTTCGGACATTAATTTGGCTCTAGATGAATTGTATTGTAAATTGTATACAATTATTTATCAACATGTTCCTAAAATTAAGAAATGCGAAAGGATCTATCCAAAGTGGTATACGAAAGACATAATTTATAACATTAAGGCTAAGAACAAACACTTTTGTAATTACAAAAAACAAATATGTACATTCACTTAAATGCATTTAAAAGACTTCGTGCAATAGTTAAGCAACAAATAAATATAGTTTATAGTAATTATCTTGAAAGCATTCAGTCTTCTACTGAAAGTGATTCCAGAAACTTTTGGTAATTCGTTCACTCAAAAAGACAACAATCACGTATACCGAGTAAAATGGCATATGATTGCAAATTCTATGAAAGCCCCAACGGTACTGCGGAAGCATTTACATGTTTTTTAGTTCTGTATACGCTGTTAATAAAAATAAACGATAATATTAATACAATGGTACATGCAGCGAACAATTACGAAAATGTAAATATTACAAATATCAGAGTAACGGAAATAGAAGATGCAATAACGGCATTGGGAAGAAAAATGATAGCTGGGCTTGATGTGATACCATGCTTTTTAGTTAAAGATTGTGGTTATATATTTTTACTTCCATTATACATACTCTTCTATCGTTCACTAAAAACGGTAACATTTACGAATCGTTTAAAGATTGCTAAAGCATGTCCAGTTTCTAAAGCAGGAGATCCTTCTGTGGTATCTAACTATCGACAAATTTCCATTTTGAGTAACTTTGCAAAAGTTTTTGAAATAGTCTTGTACAATCGCATATCTGTGTCTGCTAAATTACTTATATCGCAATATCAACATGGCTTTATGGTAAATAGATCAACTGTAACAAATCTGGTAGTTTTTACTCAGCACTTTGCCAAGACTTTAGACGACCATGGTCAAATTGATATATTATATACGAACATGTTAAAGGCGTTTAGCAGTGCTCCTGCTCTTGGTAAAATTGGGGAATTTTGGATTTAACACACAATTGTTATTTTTTGTCCAGTCATATCTGACGTCTAGATGCCAATTTGTATTTTATAATGGGTTTGAGTCATCAACATATGCGCTATTATGAGGAGTGCCGCGAGGCAGCCATCTTGGACCCCAAATGTTTTTGTTACTTATTAATGATTTATTTCAGGTAATAAATTGTGACAAACTAAGATATGCCGATGACTTAAAAATCTTTAAAAGCATATGTATCAGAGAGGATTGTGAGTTGCTTCAAAATTAAATAAATAAGGTTCATCGAAGGTGTTCGAGTCAGTTAATCCTCAATATCAGTAAATGTAAAGTTGTTCCATACACAAGAAAAAAATATATTTGCACTTATGATTACTCTATAGAATATTAGAACGATAGACTACAATTAAAGATTTGGGAATATATTTTGATGCTGAATTAAACTTTATCGAACACATATCGATCAAAATTAAAGAAGCAATTAGGATTTTAGGGTTTACGAGTATACTAAGAAACTGTAAATCATTTAAAAATACGAATCACGTGAGCAGAGCTGATGATAGCAGAATTATCAAAATAGTAAGAGACCAGAAACCACAAGGAAAGAGGAGTCAAGGCAGACCACAAAAGAGATGGGCCGAAAGTTGGATTTCCACGTCGATAGAAACTCCATAGGTAATCAAACGATGTGTGAAGAAAAACAGGCTAAAGCCTATATAAAAGAAGAAGAAGAAGAAGAATTAATTACTATAAAATACCATATATGTGTGTGTCAATGTAGTCCAGGAGACATATTTTAATTAAAAAAATTAATAACATTCTACTCCAAGTCATGACTTTTCAACTAAAAAGAAGATAAATACAGTCCACAAAAAGCTTACGTAAACATGGTCCTAACGAGCAGATGAAAATAAGTACAACTTTGCGAGAGAAGTAAAAAAAGTTTGGAAAACGGCAATACTTGGCGATTCCGGTGATTCTCGAGGTACATCCACTACATAGAATACAACAGTTATCTACTATTGGCGATAAATAGTGGTCTAGCTTGCGGAATTAAACCGGAGTGAGTCGGTTCCATTTATTTCTGTAACTTATTTAATATTATTCCGTTTTTGTTCGTCAGTTCAGTATCGCTTTGACAAGATCAATAAGCAATGTCAAATAGTGATTCAATTGCTAGATTAAAAATTCAGCGAAGGCAAATTAAAAGTGTACTAACTCGTGCGAAAAATTTTGCTGACACGTTAGATATCGATCATGTTGATCAAGAAACGTTAGATGAAGTTCAAGAACGAGTAGAAAAAATTAAACCGCTTTATGACAGGTTCAATGACTTACAAAACGAGATCGAGTTATTATTGACAATAAAAGAGCATTCAGATGAGTTTAACGAAAATGACGAAGAGATTGTAATCGAAGAGGCAGAACGTTCTAGTTTTGAAACTTCGTATTACAAGCTGCTCTCAAAATTAAAAAGGTTTTATAAGTCAGAAAACAATAGCGATGCTTGTTTTATAGGGAGTAGCAATAATAATCCAACTATCAATTAAACCCATTCTATCATTAACAATGATCCTCACCAGCTAGTCAAATTACCACCCATATGGTTGCCAAAGTTTAGCGGGCAGTACATTGATTGGATAGAGTTTCGAGATGGTTTTGGCGCGTTGATAAATGAAAGCCCTTACCTGTCTCAAATGCAGAAATTCTACTATTTACGATCGTTTTTAGAAAAGGATGCCTTGCAAATCATTGAGTCTATACAGGTGTCTTCCGAAAACTATGATAATGCATGGGAAATGCTTAAGGAGCGATTTGAGAAAAAATCTTTAATTATTTAGTCACGTTCGAGCTATTTTTGAATATCCTTGTTTAACCAAAGAATCTTAATCTGATTTACGTAATTTGTCCGATACTTTACAAAACATTTGCGTTTACTAAAAACATTAAAACAACCTGTTTCTGCTTGGGACACTCTATTAATATATTTAATAACAACAAAATTAGATCCTACGACTCGGCGCGAGTGGGAATTGTGGGACAAAAAACAAGAAATTCCTACTATGGACGAAATGAATACATTTCTTAAAATACGACGCGATTTACTCGAAAAAATGGACGTTGATCAAATTAATAAAAGAGATACGCGATTTAAACATAGAATTCAAGTTCATGCTTATCCTACGAATTTGAAAGAGAACAATAAGACGGTTACTTGCTACTTTTGTAAGGGCACGCACACAATTTACAAATGCGAAAAACTTTTGAAGCTGTCGACAAATGACAGAATTAATCAAATAAATAAATTGCGATTATGTTACAACAGTCTAAGACCATCACATAATTTTCGTGATTGTACTTCGTCAGGATGTAAAAAATGCGGTAGACAACATAATTCGTTGCTACATTTAGAAAATAACTGTAAGCGCGTAGAAAATGATAATGCGAAAAAGAGCGATAAATGCAATATTACAGAATCAAACGAGAAAAAACTAATTATTGCACCATTTTCTCTACTATAAAAACGCACGTGGCCAAGAACCAAGCTAAATACTTTATGTTTTGTTATTCCTATCTTTACTGAAAAACATGACGTAATTCTTCTATCTGACACTTGACGAACTGGTGACGGTTAGATGCCTAGACCTTACAATAATTAATTTATTTGTTTAAGGAAGGGTAAAGCAAATAGTTTACAAAGAAAACATTCCAAATGATACTGAAATATTAAAAAACAGACTAACACATGCAGTTCGATTAATTCCTAGAGAACATGTACCACAGAATAACAATCAGAATTGTAAATCTGTTAGTTCTATCGAAAGTCTCATGGTAACGTTAGAATCAAAGCGGGTTATCATGACTTTAGAGAAGGATTCAGACAGTCCAATGGAGGAGCAAACAGTTTGAACAGCTCAAAGCCTCACATTTTACAGTCTAACAGAACACTAGTCAAAGTGCGACTAGTTTGCACTGTTTAACATTTTAATGAACAATAAAAGTGTAAATCTGTGTTTATCTAACAAACGTGTTTACGCAGTAAGTATTATACAATCTAAGATAAGCTTTTTGGTCAAAATGATCGCTTTTTGGTAGTTTGGATGGCATTTTTCGTAATTATCGCTTATTTTACAAGATTTTAGATGAGTAAAACTTGACTTAACATCACCTTCTTTAAAGAAATAAAACAGTTTGTGTCAATCGTATCGGTTCGGTAATTTGTACCACCACATGGTTGGTTAAATTAAATACATATTTTTATTTACCTATTTATTAGGATAAGATTTTGCTTTACTCATATGTTCCCTATTTGTGATATTTGTGTTTAAATTAAATAAATAAAAAGCTTTAGTCATTAGGATATTTTGTTTTGCTCATCTGTTCCAATGACACCGGAAATCTAATGCATTTTGGTATGGTATAATTTACCGAACCGCGTGGTACAATTTAGCGAACCGGTTGGGTAAATTGTACCGTTTGCAACATTTTTTTAAAAGCTTATTATTCTAAACTTCTAGTATTTACCAAAGTTTTTCATTGCGCATTTTCATAGAAACATTTGAAATAATCTTAATACAATATTTAATTCAATTTGAACAAATCATTAGCGAGTTATTGGGGAAAATATGTTAAGTGGTACAATTTACCCGACTTTGCCCTAAGTACAACCTACCAGAATCTCAGTCAGAAAATACAAATACTAGAACCAGAGTTACTATGGTCTTGCGTAACAATAGTAAACGGAATAATGAGCGGTACCTACCAAATCTCTGCTGATAGGACAGTCATGCAGAGAGAATATTATAAGAAAATAAAGAAGGAATATGAAGATAGGAAATCAAGCGGTAAGACTGATATTATTATTAAATAAGTGAAAGGCGTTCCTAAAATTCTTAAAGTACGAAAAAACTAATTAATGCACCATTTTCTCTTTACTATAAAGACGCACGTAGCCTAAGAACCAAGCTACATACTTTATGTTTTGTTATTCCTATCTTTACTGAAAAATATGACGTAATTCTTTTATCTGAAACTTGACTAACTGGTGGCGGTTAGATCCCTAGACCTTACAGTAATTAATTTATTTGTTTGGGGAAGGGTAAAACAAATAGTTTACAAAGAAAACATTCCAAATGATACTGACATATTAAAAAACAGAATAACACATGCAGTTCGATTAATTCCTAGAGAACATGTACCACAGAATAACAATCAGAATTGTAAATCTGTTGGTTCCATCGAAAGTCTTATGGTAACGTTAGAATCATAGCGGATTATCCTGACTTTAGAGAAGGATTCTGACAGTACAATGGAGGAGCAAACAGTTGGAACAGCTCAAAGTCTCACATTTTACAGTCTAACAGAACACTAGTCAAAGTGCGACTAATTAGTTTGCACTGTTTAACATTTCAATGAACAATAAATCAAAAACAATCACCCCGTCTTATCAGACAAAATTTGGTAAATGTGCCCCAATATGGATAGGATCAAAAGTAAATGTTTGCAATTCTTTGAGTCTGTAAATAATTTGTGTTACGATGAGAGCACGATCAAATACTACGGCCGACATAGTTGCAAGCAATTTATTAGGGGAAAGCCAATACGCTTTGGCTATAGGATGTGGTGTTTGAACTCGACTTCTGGTTATTTGATTAATTTTGAGCTCTAGCAAAGTAATAGTTACTACTGATTATTATAGGTAATGCTAATCTTCATTTGATCAACACGTAACAATCCACGGCGGTCGGAAGAATATGTACAACAGTTTGGTAAAGCAGCCGCCCCTTTTGTCACTATGTTGGATGAAGTAGCCCAACTCAAAGGAATATACCCACATCAATTATATTTTGATAATGTGTTTACCAGTATAAATCTGTTCAAGCATTTAAAAAAAGGGCTACGGTGGTACCGGTACAATTAGAGAAAATCGAATTCCTAGAGAATGCGCCTTGACTAATAAAAAAAATCATGGCGAAAAAAGCTAGGGGAGGTATGAATCCACTATAGACAGAGATAGTGGAATAATATTTGTACGCTGGGTTGATAACAGTGTTGTAACAATGGCCTCCACATCCTATGGTGTGCAGCCCATAGGTAATGTCAGGCGGTATTCACAAGCAGAAAAAAAAATCTATTTTAGTGCCAAGACCAAATATTACAGAAAAATACAATTCGCCTCTGGGTGGAGTGGACCTCATGGATGAAAATGTTTCTCGTTGTAGAATTGGCATTCGCGGTAAAAAAATGGTGGTGGTGTCTGTTCATCCGGATTTTAGATGTATCCGTCCATAACGCATGGCAACTGCATAAAAAGGGGGGAGGGTCAATGACTCAATTAGAATTTCGCCGTTACATTGTCCAAACGTATCTAAAGAGATATGGTGTGCCACCAAAGGGAACAGGAAGGGTTCCAACTGCTAAATCATCGGTTGGTAGGATTTTAGATAGTATAAGATAGGAAAACAAAACAAACGTTGCGCCGGTGAAAATTGTACATCAATTATACGAACAATATGTAAAAAATGCGATGTAGGATTATGTATAAAGTGCTTTATTGTTTTTCATACCAAAAAATGAATTATACAGAATAAATTTTGTTGAATTATACAATGTCTTGTGTTTTTGATTTAATGTAATATACGGTAGCGTAGGCGCCTAGTGTTGCCATATGGCAGCACCGTTTTTTCGGGAAATGACACTAATACAAACATTTTGCTATGCTCTCTTGATTTGAACCCAACCCACATAATAAATGACATTTATAACCAGCTCTGGTAAAAAAATTGCGCGATATTCCAATGGGATATTGCTAAGACATAAATAACCCGACCGAGAAGTGAATAGGTTCAGTGAACACAAAAAATATATATGACATATGATAGACCCTGTATAAAATTTTATGGTGGTGATTAATAGTACTAGTCAAGACTCATACATTGACCTATTGGTTATTATTTTAAATTTTCTGAGGATTAGAATGATATAAGCCGTCAAAGTTGAAAATTGATCCTATTCACCTCATTTTACGGTACTTATTTTGATCACATGACAGTTTTACTGCACAAGTGTTTTAATGTTTTTTCTATGGTGCAGAAAATACTCACTTTCCGCACGCATTTGCGTGCAGAAAGTGTCAATTTTCTGAACTCTTATTTCAACGCTTTCTGCACTCTAATGTCAAGTGATAATCATCTCATCGGCTAAAACTGAAGTGTAAATTTTTTGACAAATGATTTTTTTTATATATGTCAAATTGCAAAATGTATTTTCGTGTACAACGCGAATCCGTTGTAGGAAAAATAAGATGTAACACACATGTGGAAATTCCATTGGAAAACATATGTGAATGGAACACTCCTTAAGAGTCCGGCCACTCTAAGATAGGGACAGGCACGTCATCATTGCCAGGATGCGCAGTGGTTTGGCGATTATCTCAACGGGCGATGGTTACTCAGCAACGGCCAGTTCTTAGATAGGCGTCCTGTTAGCCGGGGGTTTACTTTCATTTGCGTTTCATTTTATTAACCCTACAGTGAACGCGTAGGGTCTATCAGGCCCATCCAAAAATTAATTTTGTAATCATTTCAAATTCGATGCGCGAACGGTCTTGTGCGCCTCAGTACCTTCAAACTAGCTCGCAATGTACGTGCAGTAGTAGTTGTAATGCAGTGCAGTGTGTAACAACAATTTTATAGTAGAATTTGGTCTCTCAGGCCCAACGCGTTCCTCTATGTAAGTATTTTTTGATTGGCTTGGTTTACATTTTCTATAAATATATCTTTTATTTTATAGAATAATGGATCCTTATGCAAAGGAAAATGAAAGGCTGAGACAGCTGTTTGAAGAAGTCCCAACCGACGAAGAAATTTTTTCGGATTCATATGATTCCGTGACCGACGCACAATGTGAGGAGTTTAGCGACCATGAATCTGAAAGCGAACAGGAATTAGAAGTAAATGAACTAGTACCTATTCCACACAGTGTTGGTGGACGCCACCATTTGCAGTATGAAGCAAACGATGGCACAAAATGGAACAAATATTGCTCCACAAAAAACGTCCGAACAAGACAGAACAACATAATCGTGAGACTTCCTGGTGTTATTGGTTGTGCAAAAAATGCATCGTCCTCACAAGCCTGTTGGCAGCTTTTTTTCGATAATTCCATTATGACGGAGTTTGTGGAAAATACGAATTATATATTGCTATGATTATAGACTTATGTTCGTTTAATAATAATGGTTTTAACCTTAATAAAAAGGAATAGCATGTATCTCAACTCAGGGGTAGGTTCTGAAATATCAAGTAATCTAATTGTAATTTGTATTATGTTAAAACTTCAATAAATTTGACATTTATGTCATTTGCAATTGCTTGTGCAGATAACTAATCAAGATCCTTTACAAATTATATAAAATTCATAAATCAATTCGTAAGTATGACTTTCTTTGTCTTAATGAACCAATTTTAAATGTTCTTTGTTACAGATAACATTAGCATGTATTTATTATTAACTAACCTGCAACGCTCAAACTTCCAAGTAGCTTGAATCAGCCTGTTTCCTTCAGTTCTATCTGTAAATAAACACTAATCACCTCACTTGTAAACTCGCTGCATCCATCACGTTGTCGACTCAAACTGTCCAGCTGTGAGTATCCTCAAAATAATCTCGTTGTTTAACAATCCAAATCCTCATGTATGTTCCCTCAGTCGTCAGGAAGTTGATCTCCGTTCAATGGGACCCAGTCTGTTGTGACAAAACTCCAAACAGCAACCTCGTCCTAAGCTGGAAGATGACAGTTCTCCACCAAGTCCAAACACCCTCCGGCACAGCACACAGAAACTCCAAGCAGTGTCAACACTCCCAAAAGAACGTCCAATCGTCAATCCTTTGTATTAAAATTCCAATCAATTATATCCAAATCGTTACTCTTACTGATGTTTTATTATATAGTTCCAATTAATAATCTTGATCCTCCATTCTTGCTATATTTTATCTTTGTATTTACTTGCACTCCTGTAGCTACACCATGCAAAATTCATTTACATTGTCGAGTTATATTTTCACTTCAGTACCACGTAAATCCCATGTATAGTCCATTTATCATGCCAAAATAGTTCTTAGATAAATAGAACTAGAGTATATTAAAGTTTATTAGTCGAAAAATAATTTACATTTCAGTTTTCAAGTTTGTTTATTTAATAATCCCCTTAAAACATCTTTTTCTATCTCTTGACTACCATTATTTAAATTGAATGCCACACTCTAGACATTTTATATTAGGACTTTGATTCATTATCCTGCAACATTAAGTTGTTTGCATTATAATATTTCCTAGCCTTTTTCAATGATTACTATACGAATACTATTCCATTCTTTGCACTTAATTTTCGATATATTTAAATTATTTTCTCTCTCTATGTACCATAGCAATATATTCAAAGTATATATGACCGCTATAAAAATAAATCTGACGCAAGGCCAACAGATATGATAGAAATGAGAGCACTTTTTGGATTACTTTATCTTGCAGGTGTATACCACGGAGGTAGGACATCTATTTTCGAATTTTGGTCTAATGATGCTACAGGTGTTGAGATATTTCCTGCTACAATGGCACTCAGACGATTTCGTTTTTTGATGCGATGTTTGCGAATGGATGACATGCGAACGAGGGAAGAACGGAAAAGTCAGGATAACCTCGCACCAATAAGAAAAGTATTTGAAGAGGTAGTAAGAAACTGCCAAAAACATTACACAGTGGGGAAGTACACAACCATTGATGAAATGCTGCTGGCATTCAGAGGTTTGATTAAATAAACGACAAAGTTTTGTTTTCCAGTCTGGTATGTTAATTTTAGTTATATTAAAGATATACATGTAACTCCTTGTCCAAAATATATGTTTATTGTGAAAATTACATCTTTATTTTTCTGGGTATGTCAGACCCAACGCGTTCTTTCGTGTAAAAATTAAACACGCGTCCACTGCAGAATTAAAAATGTCGACAAAAAAGATTGTTGTTAAGGGAAAGACGTATAAAAGTCAAGGGCGCAAAATTATAAACAACGTAATCAAGTTTATGTAGCGTGAAAGCGAAAACGGGCTGTAAATACCTCTTGCGAATTACCGGTAAGCATATCTATTACTTATACATAATTTACACGGAATTTATAAATTATTAAAACAGTTCATTTCTATAGGTAACGAGTAATTTAACTCGTTCTTTAAAATATGTGTATTTCTATGGATTAAATTAATAGTACATATACCGGGTGGCCATAAATATCTGAGATCCCGGTAGCCATGGAATTAGCTACTTATAAATGTTGTTTAGCATTATATTTCAATTAAAATAAATATTGGTACCTATAGGCCATTCAGTAAACCCAAAAACATTTAAATTTTCTTGAAGTTGGCATATACGTAAAATTTTTGTGCTAGGGATTCAGTATTTTGTTTTGCAAAGGTTTCCACACCTGCATAAAGGCTACTTTGAATTTATAAATGACAATTAATAAATGTCATTATTGCAGTGTCAAAGTACATATTATTCTGGAAATTCCTGCCTGAACTTTTATAAAATGTAATAAAAATACCTATTAATAAATGCTACATCAATAGTATCCAACACAGTATTTGTTTAACATCCTTAAAAGTAGTTATGACAGATGCTAATTAAATGTCACACTCTTTAACCTATTTGTTTTAGTAACTTTCTGTAAGTACATTCCTAGACAAAAGATGAGTTTTTGAAGTACACTCATGAAATTTTAGAAATCAAAGGCCACTTTGTGTTTTTATGTTTAGTGAACAGACTATATGCAATGTAATAAAATGCAATAAGAGGAGAGGAATGTACTCCGGATTCTGCAGTTTCGTACACGAGTCGATTATAAAAATTTCATGTTCTAACTCCATTACTTATTACAATCTGTAATAATTTTTGACATATAGGAATTTTAGTTGTGATGACATTAATGACATTTAGTTTAGTTGGATTCATCACTTTAATAAAGCGGTGTTGATTCCAAAGGTAATGTGATATCAGATATTTATGGCCACCCGGTATAAATAATAATTTGGTTATTTTTGCTCACTCTTTTTAATTGTGATCGCGAATATTGTGTACGCCACTGCCAATTCTTGAAGCGCGTGACCTAACAAAAACTCCCGCAACCAAACTATGCCGTGCCTGTCCCTATCTTAGAATGGCCGGACTCTTGCACTCGTGTTCCATCTTTCACATGGGCTTTCCAATGGCATTATTTCCACACTTGTATTACAATATACTATTACCACACATCTGTCAATTTCCAACGATAGTGATTTTGTATTTCTGAAAAAATCAAATAAAGCTCAGTTCGAGTTTAAACTCATAGTTAAGCAAACTTGGTTTAGGACTTGAACTCGGTTTATGTTTTCAACCATTGCTCAGTCGTTTGTGAACTGCAGTTTAACAAACTCTGATTTAATGCTTGTTGGTACCGCTGTTTTGTGAAACAGGTAACTTCACTAAGGTCAAAAATTACAGCCTAACAGTGTACCGCCTACATCTTTGCGAAGTCGACGTGATAAATAGCTCAGCACGTGCATTATTAATAATAATTTATTGATATTTGTTGGTATTAAACCTAAAAGGTATGTAAATTGCAATTGATTACAATTTTCAGAATCATTGATGTTAATATTTCCAGGCACAATGACTTCATTTGAAAAAGTGTCGGATGCAAAGACTAAAAGAAGTGCAAATTTCTCAGATGAAGACAGAATGCTGTTGATGGGACTTGTTAAAAAACCATGTTATTTTAATATCATTGCAAACAAAAAAACGAACGCAAGTACGAACCAAGAAAAATGGACTGGGTGGACCCTACTCTCCAAGGAGTTCAACGCTTGCTCGAACTACCAAAGGGATCCAAAATCGCTGAAGGCAAAATATGAAAATATTAAAAAAACTTCAAAAAAACAATACGCTGACAGAAAGCTGTACATTCGAAAGACAGTTGGAGGTCCCTCTCAAGTACCGGATACAAAAATTAATGAAGAGTTGTTGGGATTACTGGGTCCTCAAATTACCGGTAATCAGGACCAGTTTGGAGGAGATTGTGATTGTAAATTATTTCAAGTAAATTATTTAAGTCGACGAATACTAATAAGGAATGTTTTACAGCATAAAAAAGTGACGAAGATTGTTTAACACGTTGAGTGCCACAATAGGGTAAGAAATTTTGGTCCCAAATGGCCGCTATATTTTTTTAACGGTAACTATTAAAAATCCTTATAGAATACTTACACGAGTGTTAAAATGTTAAATAATTGCAGTTTTTATCGTATTTTGCAATAAAAAAATTGAGATTCCGCATTGGTCTCTCGCGGCCACCAGAACGACAAGTGTTCTGGGAAGCCGTGAGAATCCAATGTGGTATCTCCTATTATTTCTTGTTGAGACCTCTGATTATTTTATGCTGAAACTTGATTTTTCATGTTGAGACTTGTTTGGTGCAAATACAAGGCATTTGTACCTATCGAGGCGTCATTTACAGTTGTACCGCTGCGCTGTAGTGTTATGCAAAATGGCTTATTCCTACGAGGCGGATCAAGTGCGGCTACAAAAGTTATTACAAGAAGTGTTATCAGATGAGGATGAACGTGAATCATTATTTGGTGATACTTACTTATCAGATGGGTATCAGGAGAGTAGCGGTTGTGAATCTAGTGATTCTGAAACCTCTTTAGAAGTACCGAGAAAAAACTCCGTTCTAAAAATTCACGGAGTACTGCAACAGTGCAAGATCTTGCAAATTTACCGTCTACTTCAACTAGTAGTGTAAATGAACAAAATATAATTCCTTCTACTTCTCAAGTAAAATCGACAAGTGTTAGTGATACGATTGAAGACGTGATACAAAATTTGGTTATGGATTCATCTAGTTCCGATGAGATTCAGTCAGATGAAGAAAATATACAGAACGGTGCTAAAACTGGCGATGATATTACGTGGGGCCCAGTAACTGGCGTTAACCTAAACACTTTTTCCTTTGTCGAAAAAGACGTTGGGTTTTCGATGGAATTTCATGAAGCGTATTACAATAAAACCCCATATGACTTTTATTTACTTTATCTGAACGACGAAGTGGTGAATATAATGGTATGTATATGTAAGTAGATATATTTCAATTCCTAAATTAATTTCTATTAGGTTACTGAAACTAATCGTTACGCTGAACAGTGCATTGCCAAAAATACATTCCCAAAATCTAGACTCAAATCCTGGCAGCCTACAACCCATGTAGAAATGAAAAAACTTATTGGTACTATTATGTGGATGGGTTTATGTCAGTATCCGACTGTGCAGTCCTACTGGTCCAAGAATGTTCTTTATGACAATTACATTAAAAAAATAATATCTAGGAATCGGTTTCAGTTATTAATGAAGATGCTGCATTTTAATGACAATTCTGTTGATACCGATGACCGGCTACATAAAATAACACCATTTTTGAAAAAAATGAAAGAATCGTTTCAAAATATAATCACTCCAGGAGAATACCTCTGTATTGATGAGACTTTAGTCCCTTTTCGCGGACGTCTGAAATTTAAACAATATATTTCAAATAAACGTCATAAATTTGGAATCAAATTATTTAAACTTTGCTTAGAAAAAGGTTACACATACGATTTTGATGTCTATTGCGGAAAAGCAAAGTCTGAAAATATCAGCGTTCCAACAAAAGTTGTTTTGGACCTGTCCGAAGGCTTACTAAATAAAGGTCGTACCATTTGTACTGATAATTGGTATACTTCTGTTTCATTGGCTCACACTTTGTTGCAAAAGGACACACATTTGATTGGTACCCTTAGAAGGAACAGAAAATTTAACCCCAAAGATGTGGTCAACCGCAAACTGAAAACAGGCGAAACAGTTGCAGCAGAGAGCAATACAGGTATTGTGGTACAAAAATGGAAGGACAAGAGGGACGTGTTGATGCTGAGCACAAAATATACTAATGAAATGGTTCCAATACAGAGAAGAGGATCTGAAATAAAGAAACCACGAAATGTACTAGAATACAACAAATACAAATCATACATTGACCTTTCTGACCAAATGAAAAGTTACAACACATCATTACGAAAAAGTATAAAATGGTACAGGAAGCTCGCCATAGAATTTCTAACAGGTTCTTGCTTAGTCAATGCATTCATCGCGCATCAGCAAGTAGCGAATGAACGTATGTCCATTACAAAATTTAGAGAAGAAGTCATCCATGGACTTGTAAATGTCCAAGACCCTAAAAATATACAACTGACGGAAGCGGAACATCGACTAGAAGATTATGGACGTACCGGCAGGCGTAGATGTTCAAGATGTTACGCTAAAAAATCTAAAGAATTTGGACGTAAAGAAGCTCAGAAGAAAACTCCGCAAACTTCATTGAAATGTGAAGCATGCAGAAAAAAATTATTGTCTTCGGTGTTTTTTTGATGTCCATAAGGTTACTATGTAATTAACTGAACATCATTTTTATGTTATTTTGTACCATAAATTCGTCTTTATTTTTAAGTTCTTGAAACGTATTTTTCTTTTAGTTCTCATGCAGTCAGTCAAATATTATTTTAAGTTTTTAGAATGTATTTTAATTTTCAAAATTAAATAATTAAAAAATAAATTCAATAATAAACATGAGCGAATTTTTGAATTCTTTATCAACCTTTGTTGTGAACAACCATTTATTATATCTGTAAATTTAAAAATTTATAATAATCTTGCTATTACTGTCATTTGTTTACATCATATAATGAGTGTTGTGTGAACAATTTTTTTATGTAGAAAAAGATAACGTGTGATTATGCAAAAAAAAATCAATTTCTTCTTCAAATCTAATAGCTGATTGTATCACATAAGCGTAGTATACGATGCATTTAAAATTTCACAGAAAAGTTGATAAAAATTCAAAACATCCCCTATAGACTAGGTGTTACATACTGACTTTTAACGAGAAATGTTGAACAAGCAGCATTAAAACGTTCATGGCTGCGACACTCCACACTGGTCTCTCAGACGTACAGGCCAAATACAGTGTTAAGACCGCCAGGCCGTCTACTTTTCAATGCCGTGTAGTTTACAGCTCTATGAGAGACCAACGTGGAGCTACGCAGCCGATAATGAGCACCTAACATGAGAGACAACGTAAGTCTCACGCGGCCAGATGTAACAAAATAAATGAGAGACCATGTTGGTCTCTTATGGCACACAACGTGTTAAACAACACGGGCACTAATTGTCAGTCGAGCGATGCGTATTTGGTAGCGACATCACTTGACTCCAGTCGGTTCGAGATAGAGCTAGAGCAAGATAAGTGTGAGAATTCTGTCGCCTATGATTATCTTGTGCAGGCTTCCACAAGTACAGAAGATCCACCTGGTATGCTCACAAAATTGTTCAAGTTTAATTTAAAACTAGTTATATATTTTTTTTCTAGAAACACCATTTAATGCCAGCAAATTACGACAGGCCAAATCGGCAGCTTTGAAACCTGCCAAAGCAAAGGGCCAAGGACTGCTACATAAATTGGAAACGTGGGCTGTGAAAAAAGAAGAACTTGCAGATCTGCAAAAAAATCGTTCTGGGAGGAGCATTTGCTCCAACTAAAACACAAGCAAGAAACCCACGAACTGCAAATCAGGCAAATGGAAAAGTTGCACGATTTGGAGGTGCAAATACGCACTAAAAAATGGCAGTTGGAGATGAAGGCTTTACATAAAAAGTGAACTTATTATATGATATTATTATTGTACAGTAATCCCTCCGTATCCGCGGGTTTTTTTATACGCGCGTTTCGGTTATCCGCGGATTTTGCTCGTCATATTTTTTTTTAATTTGAATTGACGGCGCCGGCTAGACTGTACAGTACTGTATCTAACCGAGTAGGGAGTGTGGCGCCACCGCTGTCTCAATCGTCCCCCGCCGTCTCAATCGTCCCCCGCCAGTGTTAGGGCTAGCGCGCACTATGAACTTTTTGTCGTCCAACAGTTTTGTCGGCCGAGTGAGGTATGTTGCAACATATAGGGATGCGCGCATTACCGACCAAACAGTTTACTGAACTTTTCTGTTGGGTCTTGTCACAAACCAGAATACGACTAAACTGTTGGCCGACACACCTGCAGCATACGATTTGAATTACTCTGCGCGCACTAGACGACTAAACTGCCCCAGAACTTGCCCGGGCACTCTTATTTTTCAGCTGTGTTTGAAAATCTTTGTGAACATCAGGAATAAGGTCGTTTTATATATTTATGTTATATTCTATTAAACTGCTGAATAAAATAAAAACTTTTTACAGTACAAAATAATTCAATATTATGTTTGCTACAATCTAATATTTTAGAATATAATGGCTTTCTTATAATCTAAACAACTGTGTCTGTACTACGATTATTCCAAGTAGCAGGGTCCTCTAATGGGCAACTAAACAAAGTATCTTCAAATTGCACTTCACCTTTTTTTCACATAAATGTGCAGTACATCACAGACTTTGACTATAAAATCACAAAACTCGGGGGACACATCAATCCGTCTATGAAAGACTCTTCACTTGTTAGCAAGTATTCCAAATGCACATTCGACCATTCACTGAGCCCTGGTTAACAGCTAATGGAAAAACGTTTCTGAACAGTCTTTTGGCATATGGACGTAAGACATGTTCAGACAAACTAAATGATTCATCTTCTATAGTGCAGGGAACCTGTGTTAGAGGGCTGCTTCATTTTAATATGCTTGCCATCGATGGCGCCTATACAGTTTGGAAAATGTGTTCTCTGATCAAATGTATCCACTATCTTTACCCAATCATTTTGCGATTTTTCTCGCCATGGATAATGGTTGCAAGTAGTTCCGCAATTTGTCGCAAGTATCTCTCACAACTCACGTATTGTTGAGGTTTCCAATCATCATCACCATTGCTAGCACTCCATCTCTGGAGATACCCCTCTCCAATTCTCTTCCATTCTTTGCTCTCCAGTTATTTTCTTGATGTAATTTCTCCATCTTGCCGTGGGTCCGCCTCAGCTTCTTTTATCAGTTCGTAGCCTCCATTTTGTTGTTCTGCTTTACCTATTTTCTTCCCTTCTTATAACATGATCCGCCCAATGTCTTTTCAAAATTGCAATGCATTGAGCAGCGTCTTCAACAATTGTTATTTTTCTTATTCTTTCGTTATGTATTTCATCTTGTAGTCTGATACCTAACATTAAACGCTCCACATTTCTTTAAGCTCTTCTTAGTTTGTCTATGTCTATTTCCCTTAGAGACCATGTTTCTGCGGCGTAAGTCATAACCGGTAACACACATTGGTCGAACGCCCTGGTTTTTAGATATTGTGTATATGTTGTGTTGAAAACATATTTGCTTCCCAATATAGATTCAAAATGCAGTGAATGAAAATTGTTCCTCTTTGCTATATTCTTACCTTAGTGGAACAGATAGACTTTCTTCACATGTTAAGCAGTTTCTGAATTTTGTATCTTGGTAGATGATTTAATAGTTCGTCACTTGTGACTTTCATTCTATGCTAGCCAAAGAACTTTCTGGGATACGTCCTCAAATCTTCGTACAGTTTATGAAACTAACCCTTCAGCAAGCGTTGGCTGGTTATTGGCTGAAATCAATATCTCCTTTTCAAATATTTGTTTTTTCGGTGTTTAATAACTAGCGCCGCGACGCAAACTACCTTTACCAAATCCATTTTGAGATTGGGTCCAGACAAAAATTTCAACAGTTTTGTTTAGGTGCGCGCACAACTCGGGGATAAAACAGTTTAGTTCGTTAGTGCGCAGATCCTAGTTTCACCGACCAAACTGTCGTTAGTCGAGTCAGTCCAGGCTGTTAGTCACTCGCTGTAGCACAGTGAACTAAAATGTCCCAGATCGCGAAGAGGAAACGTGTCGTGCTTTCTTTAGTTGAAAAAATAAACATTCTTGAAGCGCTGAAAGTTGATAAAATTGCTACAGTCGCTAGAAAGTTCGGATTGAATGAGTCGAGCGTTCGTGAAATTCGAAAAAACGAGGGGAAAATCAGAGGTAGTATGAAAGAAAGCGGACTTCTCTGTGCCAAAACTGCTTCTGTTTCTCGAGACGTGAGGGTTGAAAAAACTGAAAAGGCATTGAGCATATGGATAGTAGATCAAACCAGGAAGAGAGTTCCCTTAAGCTCTCAGATTATCAGAGAAAAAGCAAAGCAGCTTCACAACCATTTTGCGGAGTCGTTAGGGGAGAGCAGTGAGACTTTACATCCGGCAAATTTCCTAGCTAGTAAAGGATGGTTTGAAAGGTTTAAGTTCCGTTACGGCCTTCATAATGTGAAACTCGTAGGTGAGGCAGCTTCTGCAGACCACAAAGGCGCGGCAGAATTTCCATCATAGCTTAAAGACGTTTTAGAAGAGGGAGGGTTCTGTCCTGAACAAGTGTTCAACGCCAATGAAAGTGGCCTTTTTTTGGAAAAGGATGCCTCAGAGGACATTTTTGTCCCGTTCCGAAAAAACAGCACCTGGCTTCAAGGCTGCCAAGGATCGACTCACCCTATTGTTCTGTGCCAATGCTACTGGATTTATGATGAAGTCTCTGATCGTTTATAAGTCACAAAATCCAAGAGCTCTGAAAGGTAAGGATAAGAATCACCTACCATGTTTTTGGAGGTCTAACAAAAAAGCTTGGGTCACTGCGGATTTGTTTCGTGATTGGTTCACCAACTGTTTCGTTCCTGATGTGAAGGCCTACCTCGAATCCAAAATCCTGCCTTTCAAAGCCTTACTGTTGATTGACAATGCCCCTGGGCACCCTGTAATTGAACATCCAAACGTCCAAGTCATGTTCCTTCCTACCAACACCACATCAATTCTACAGCCATTAGACCAAGGGGTGATTGCTGCTTTTAAAGCTTACTATGTGCGCAGAACATTTCAACGTCTCCTGAAATCGATGGATAATGCCCCTGAACTCACAGTTTCATTGATGTGGAAAACCTACAACATCGCAGATTGTCTTATTAACATTAAGGAATCCATCAATGAAGTGAAGCCATCAACCACAAATGCATGTTGGCGAAAGTTATGGCCTGAAGTGGTGGCAGTGAATGATTCTGAAAAGAATCTGAATGAATTGGGAGCACCAGTGGTGGATGACATTTTAGAAATCGCTCACAACGTGGAGGGAGAGGGTTTTCCTCAAATCGACCGCCAGGATGTCGAAGAAATGATCCAAGGTTATAACCAAGAACTAACGGTGGAGGAGTTAGAGGAACTGATGACACCCCAAAATGAGGTAGGCGAACAACCTGACGATGAAGACGAACCTGATGATCCTGAAACGAAGGCAGAATTTTCCTCCAAAACCATTGACGAAATTCTCCGCATGGCAACACAGCTCGCGGATCACGTTTTGGAGACAGATCCTCTCATGGAAAGGAGTCTTCGGTTCAAAAGAGGGCTCCAGGAATTGATGCTCCCATACAAAGAAGTCCAGAAGGAATTCGAAAAACAGAAGAAACAGACATCAATAACTAAGTATTTTAAGGCGTTCTGAATTTAGCGTACGTACATTTATTAAATCTAGTGTATGCATTTACTTAATGTTCATAGATATTAGGCCCATACAGTAATGGTTAAAATGTTCCTAAAACTAATAAATACGGTACAGTATACAGTTACTGTACACTTAAAACAGCTATTCGCATTTGTAATTTGTTTTCTCAGAACCTAACCCCCATCTTTCCGTTTAAATAAGGTACCATTATCCGCGGTTTCGCGATCCGCAGTAACCCCCCGGAACCGAACCCCCGCGGATACGGAGGGATTACTGTATTAATAATTTATAAACTAAATAAGATTAATAATTTTATTATTACATTGATGCAGTTTTTACATTATCACATAGTTAATACGAGTAAAAATATAATAGTCTTTGTAATATGAATCATGTTTTTTAATATCTATCTCAATTACTCAAATTAACCTTGCAAAATGCTGCTCTATGATGCCACGACGTACAGTTCCATTTATTCCAAAATTGTCTCCGCCTGGGGGCAATAATAATTCTACATTGTTATTTTCAAACTCTTGTAAAACCTCATCTAGAACAGCTGGTTCTTCCAAGGTCATTTCTCTGGCAATATTATGCAAAACTGCACAAGCATAAACCACAGATGGAACAGTCTCTGTTTTAATGTTCAAGCCAACGGCCAGACAAGGGAATCTTCTTTTAAGAACATCAAAACATCGTTCGATAACATTACGAGTGCGTATCTGAGCTTCATTCTACAAGCGTTCTGATATTACGGGGTATCTCACTTACGAGTAAAGATAGAGAGTTGCGGTTTTCGCAATACTGTGCTACTTTTTTGTGAAAATAAAGATTGTATAAACAAAATTTTCATAGCCCGCTTCGTTTCTGAGGTACAGGGCGAAATTGAAAATATTGCATTTTGGGACCCCCCTCGTATCTCCGTTATTCCTTAACATATCGCAAAGCTAAAAACTGGCTCTTATACAGTTTTTTACGTAGAATCCAGTGGCGTAGTCAGATTTTTGCTGTAAGCTGTCAATTTTTAGTTATAAATCAAACTTATGTTTTTTTCACGAAACACTCTGTATATATTTTTGTAAAGCTTATAAAATTTCCAATCAAATGAAAGAAAAATATACAGGGTGTCCCGTTTAAAAAACATATGTTTGATTTATAGCTAGAAATTGACAGCTCACAGAAAAAATCTGACTACGCCGCTGGATTCTACGTAAAAAACTTTATGAGAGCCAGTTTTTAGCTTTGAGATATGTTAAAGGATAACGGAGATACGAGGGGGGTCCCAAAATGCAATATTTTCAATTTCGCCCTGTATCTCAGAAACGAAGCGGGCTATGAAAATTTTGTTTATACAATCTTTATTTTTACAAAAAAGTAGCAAAGTATTGCGAAAACCGCAACTCTCTATCTTTACTCGTAAGTGAGATACCCCGGAATATCATCAAAAATGGGACACCCTGTACAGTCCAGAGCTGCGATGCACCTGGGGAATCGTGAAATATTATAAAATTCTGTCATTTTCCTCGTTTGCTCTTCGTGGGTTTCTGGCATTTTTATAAATTGCTTGTACAATGAAGTGATAGCAGCAGAGACACATTTTACAGCCCTGCTCACCGAAGATTGATCAAATCCCTGAAGGTCCCCCATACACTGTTGTATGCTTCCGGTTGCATAAAAGCGTAAAGCAATAAGAACTTTTTGCTCAGGAGTAACTGCACGATTCCTATAAAATAGAAATAATTAAATGTTGAATATACTTACGAAAAATCTTATAAATTACCAAATGGTTGCCGATTTGATTTCGTCTGATATATCGATTAAAGATCGGACTGTATCTTTAGGCAACCGGTACCTTGCCAGAAATTCTCCTGCCGAATATTGTTCAAAAGGATTTATTCTGGTTCGATATACTCTTGCTCGATTTCTTCTAGATATAACAAAATTAACCAATTCCAAAAAGTCCTCATCATCCGTTATTTCTTGGACAAAATTATCCATCTCCACTACAGGAGACTGGAGCAAGACAAACAACACGCCACACTTTTAATCAAAAATAGAAACTGGTGCTACTTTTAATTTAAAACTTTGAGGTTAGAAAGTGAAGTTTAAACGCTTGCAATCGATCGTTTAACTTAAACCTTGTTTAAACTAAGTTTAGTAATTAAACTGGAACTAAGCAACGCCTAATTTTCAGTAAACTCAGTTTAAACGTTAACTAAGGTTTAAACTCGAACTGAGCAACTGGGCCTTAAAGCTCTCAACTATGTACCAAGCTTTAATGTCGCTCATTCATAATATTCTCTGTGTTATGTAAATAATTATTTCATATTCAAGCTACAAGTTTAATTTCAATAAAAATTTGAGATGCGTAGTTCCAAAACGGCTGCTTGAACATAAAAATTAAGAGACAGTACTTATTCAGGTTGTTACAATGATTTCAAAAAATACATTAAAAACTGGCGCGTGTGTTTGGGTTCTATTTAATGGATTGACCACAGGCGTACTCTCAATGAAGGTGTTGTGCAGAAACCGAATTTGTTTATATCTAAAACTTTAATTAAACAGCTGAGAATACAAACACAAGTTGTCGTTAGGTAACAAAGTACTTTTAAATATATCTCGTGCTAATTGCTAGTGTACCAACGGTAACGACCCTCCTTTGCAAGAAAAACTTGCGGCTGCAAGGCGCCAATCCTTTTCTACCGTTAATTTTGAAAGCCTACTAGCCTAGGTTCAGAACTTGCTTCTTTAAAGTTATAATATACTTTGTTATCTAAGTAGAGTATAGGAGAATGTTTAATTACTTATTTCAAATGCGATTCTGGCAATTAGATTCCTCAGGTACCTATAATTGGATTACTAAAATAGCAAGCTTGGCATATTTTGGGAAGACAAAATTGGAAATAAATACAATCGCACAAATATGTAAGAACAATCAAAAGTATTTTCTTCTTAAGGGTATTGAACACGATTTAATTCAACATTTAAAGCATCCACACGTAAATACTTTAGGCCGTCAATTAGAGTATTCATTTCCTTCTATAAGTCTACGTTAGTTAGAAAGAGAAGAATGTAAGTAAAACACTGCTTTTCGTAAAAAGTGAATTACGTTAAAACCAGTAAACGTAGAATTCAATGTTTATTGTTGTAGTGTTAAGCTTGTGAAAAGTACTTTGTGGGCACCTCATTTAAAAGTGGCTCAACATTTATTTTCAAAATTAGAATTAATGTAAAAAAACAAAAACAGTATCCATTTAAGAGATATAAGGTTTGTTTTTAGGATCATCCATTTCTTAATTAACCGTAAACACAATAGTTTAAAGAAAATTAGATAATTTCCTTCGGTTTTTCTATAATTTCGTTTTTTATTTTTCCTGCATTTCATCTATCTCTCACAAGTAAACGCCAATCTTCATAGCGCTTGCTCACTCGAACAATGCTCCAAGAAACTAGGATCGCACCTCAAAGTGAAAGGGAGGAATACAAAACGCAAATGCCGCCCCCCACCGCCTAAGAAAAAAACGAAAGTTGGATCTATAGCCCAAATCTCTGCAGTCATTGATTATTTGCGGAGTAAGCCTGGTAAACATGAGTTCGATGGCCTAGATCACTCGTTTCTCAGTTACGCTGACACGTTCAGAAAATTCCAGCCAACAACACAAGCAACGCTGAAGATAGAAGTAGCTACACTCTTCGAAAGAACGGAAATGAGAGAGCTTGGTACACCATTTCACTCACCTGGACGATCCACACCCCACTCTTCATTGAACTCTGATAATAATTCTTCCTATTCCTAAACCACTAATAATACGGCATTTGGCTTACGAGATACGTCCCAGTTTACCAGAGCATGAATCCCATTGGCTCATCAATCAATGATTCGTATGAAAATGCACGTCATTTATATGAAAATTATATTTTCAGTCACATTAGCTAATAATGTTTGTAATGTACATTACTTATTATTATGTTTGTAATGTTACCTGACATATTGAAATAAATAACTCCGTTCATACTATACAGGGTGTCCCGCGAGGTAAGGTACAAAATTTCAGAACGTGTTCCTTAGGTAAATTCGAGTCGAAAATGTTTATATGAACATGGTCCGCAAATGCGTCCTTATCGAGATATGACATTTTTTAAATTTTAGTAGAAGGTACTAGAGGAAAACCTCTTTTATTAACAAAAACAAATTATTACAATAATTGTTCAAAATGACCACCTTCACACCGCAAGCATAGCCTCGCTCGTTTATAAATGTGATTGACGGCTTTCCGGAGAACACGGCGGTTGTCTCTAATGTCAGCAGCAACTTCTATAATTTTATGAAGCAGTTCATTCCTAGTACGTGATTTTTCCACATACACCAAAATCTTCATGTGTCCCCACAAGTAGTAATCTATAAAGCTGATATTATATGGCAAATGCATATTTTGTATAATTCATATGCCGGCAAAACTTTTCGCATATGTATACTAATTATGTGAAAACAAATTGTTTAAGCCAAGTTTCACTTTGCATATTTTGCATATTTATACGTTTTTGAGCATATTTTATGGATTTTGCATATTTGGTTATATTTAGCAATAATTTGTAATGTATGAAGAACTTTTTGAGATTTTTTTTGTAAAATTTGCTATTTTATTAAATTTATTAATAACATTTTTATGCGTCTTTAGATATATATTTTCACATTCTGCCGCTGGACTACAGTGTGCATATCGAAATGAGCAAAGGAAAGGGGAAGTCCCTGTTAAAATCTTTGACTATATAAACATAGACTGCCAGCAACCCCTACTTTCCCATTTCAAGAGTGATGGGTGAATAACAGTCTGGTGGGGTTAGGGGAAATCTCATTTTTATGTTGCTTACAACGTGAAGTTGGTGTTGGCAGTCCATGTTTATATACTCAAACGTTAAAATGAATGACGTCTCTGAATAAAAATTAGAAAAATAAATATACTCATACAAAATAATTGAAATTTTTACATTATTTAGAATACTCCTACTTATTTTCAAAAAAATTAGAGCATATTTGTGCATATATTATAACTTTGGGTGCATATACTCAACAAAATGTACGCATATATATGCGCATATTTTCGTACTTTTG
Source organism: Agriotes lineatus (assembly GCA_940337035.1). Lineage (NCBI taxonomy): Eukaryota > Metazoa > Arthropoda > Insecta > Coleoptera > Elateridae > Agriotes > Agriotes lineatus. The sequence continues at coordinate 2,199 of CALNHX010010334.1, read as the reverse complement.
AGTGCATATAATTATCAGCTTTAGTAATCTAGGGGATTTAAGTCGTGTGAGCTGGGTGGCCAAGAAACTGGGCCACCCCCTCCGATCCAACGTCCAGGAAAAGTGGTATTTAAATATTCAACCACATTTCTAGCATAGTGAGGCGTAGCAAAATTTAAAAAATGTCATATCTCGATAAGGAAGCATTTGCGGACCATGTTCATATAAACTCGACTCGAATTTACCTAACAAACCCGTTCTGAAATTTTGTACCTTTCCTCGCGGGACACCCTGTATAGGTGCGCGTATATACTTTTGATTAACTTACCTCAAACAAACGGCTAATATTTCTCTTGTTTCAGTAGGTCTTCTCCAGTTCGTGGTGATCTTCTCAGTGCTCTGTTGCAGTAGTTCATGTAGTTCCTCGAAACTTTGTCTTGACATGCGGAAATATACAAAACATCTGTCTTCATGTGACTGCAGTTCCCTACAGAGACGATGGTATTCACCAAGTTCTTATCTAACCTGTGCAAAATATTACTGCGAACCTGCTCTGTGGAAAACTATCACAACACTGGATCGCTCACACAGATATCGCTCTGTATGTGACGTAGCCAAATCGCCGACCCCCAAGAAGATCGCGTGATCGCTCCCCGCTGCGACACACCGCGTCCTGTGTGCCAAAGCCTTAATTTTTAATAGTGAGGAAACAAATAAAATTGTGGGACGTCGAATAATTGACTATGTCTTCCAACAAATAACAATTTTTAAATATGGCGATACGTGCAATAACAGTGACGTTGAACTATATAAAGAAAGAAAATGTGTTTTTTTATTTCGATGTAATAAGTAGAACGTGCCACAGCTATGTAATATTATCAACGGAACCGAAAGAAGAGCGGACCATTAATAATATAAATGTGTCAGGGGCTATTCGCAATTGTGTGAAATAAGTGCCACTTTAAATATTCCCTGTATGTCTCGAGGACTTAAAAATATGTGAAAAAAACTTAACTCGACATATAAAGAATGTCTCCTTGATTTGTTGTTGAAGCTGGAAAAGAGGAGGCTTAAGCAACAAAAGCAGATGGAAGACTGGGCAAGAATGCGGTGCCTCTAATTACAGTAACCGCTGATGGAGCCTGATGTAAGAGATCATATAAGACTAAATATGACAAATTTTATTAGCAATTATTTTCTATTGATTATATCCCATAATACAATACATATACGTTTTCTTGTTATAGGCTTGTATAGTTTCCCAAAAAAGCAAAAAATTGCTGTTTTTGGGAGTTCGCAATAATATTCTTGTATATGTTTCATTGCCGTTTCGAAAAACACAAACCCCCCGGATCATGTTTGCTACAAAAACCATGAGAGCACCTCGACGTCAATGGAAAGTGACATAGTGCTCCAAGGGTTTTAGTGCAGCTTAGAAATTCATTTGCATATCTTGTAGGTGACGGCGACAGCAGTGTCCATAGAAAAAGTTTAGATGCGCAGCCCTATAAAGACACAATAGTGCAACAATTGAACGTGCCAATCACTTGTTCCCAAATTATTGTCTTCGTTTAGGCGAATTATGTACCAAACAATTAAGTTCGTCCGGTCAAATTGTAAGCGTTCATCTTCGCAACCTTTTAAAAAATCCACTTAGACGTGTAAGGGCGGGTATTGCGCCATAAAATTTAGACGAGAAGAAAATATAACTTCTTCTTCTTCCTCTTACTATAGGCCGAGAGCCTGTTATTTCCACACATTGAGTGTGGTTTTATAAGCCATCTTAAGCCGCGGCCGGGGTAGGTGGCTAACCTAACCCCTTGAATTAGGGAAGAATGTCTTCACAGGGGTCATGACCACCAAATATGTTCGTACGATGGCCAGAGAGCGTTCGATGTTTCCAATGTACGGGTGTGGTGCTCGAACCCACTACTCGCCGACTGCTGGCGCAAGCACTCTTCCAACAGCCGGCCACACGCTCTCGGAAATTAAAATTATTGGCATCAGATGTGATTAATAGTATACAACACGTTTTTGGACATCATACTAACTGTGCTTCATATTTTTGTAAAAGGGAAAAGAAACTGGATTCCCGATTTGAAAGCGTGTGCACTGTACCAGATAAGTTAATAAGTTTGAATCAAAAACTTGCTAACATTAAGCGATTTTTAGGATATTTCTTCTGCTCCCAATCTACTTGTAGTACAGGCGCCAGGGAAT
>CALNHX010010333.1:0-41232 GCA_940337035.1 Agriotes lineatus | reverse complement strand
AATCGCTGATCTATACATTTTAACTATGATAAATAGAAATTTTCTATTGGCTTACTATGTAAGAAAGAAGAGCTTGAAATTGTGTTCAAAAAGATAGAACAACAAGCGTTAAAAGTGGGATTGGAGATAAATGAAGAGAAATCAGAGTATATGATTTTAGGGAATTAGTCCACTGCATTTAGTCAAAAATAGGCCGAAACTACGGAATAATTCATATAGAAGCAAATAAGATTTTATCAGGTGTGTTTCGGTGTCCTGAATAGAAGTAGCAAAAGTCCCGAGCATGGGGTTGTACGCTTAAAATTTGGCAACGCTGTAATGGGCTGAAATTGGGCTCAAATATTATTTTTCGTGAATATCTCGGTATCTATCGACTCTATGATAAAAATACGTCAGAGCAAAAATAAAGGTAAGGAAATTGTCTACAAAAAAGATAGAGGGTCATTTTTTCATATAGGCGATCGTTTTTGTCAAAAAATCGAGTGAAAAGTCATACTCGAAGAAAATATTTCATTTGTAGCCGTTTTATCACACGGGCAAATAAAATATTTAAAAAAAACCATTATTCTATTACAAGTACCATGAGATCATTTAAAAACGGGACAGAGAGTGTCAACTTTGCCTACAGAAGAGGGATGTTTCGTGCAGTATGTTGGTAATAATGTGGATCACGATGTCAATACTCTCGATGGTTTTAATTTATTTATTTAATTTAATTCGCACTCAGCCAACAGCCCTTAGGCCAATTATAGGCGTCGCTGTGCAGTTTAATACATTTCAATCCATGGGAATGATTAAAATAATAGCTCCACACGACAACATTGTCGACGATAAGGAAATGGTCAGATTATCGAAAATGCCGACTGAAAACAAAATGATTAATGTTGCTCGTATTTCTCTTCAAGTTTATGACAATCGTGGTGAGCATTGAAAAAAATAATCGTAAAAAAACAGGATTGTGATAAAGTAAAAACAACGGCAATGCTCCAAAACTGATATATTGTGGATGTATGCAAGGTGCCAAAATTTATCTAACGTACTACGCTGGAGTGGGTTTATGGAAAACTTAACGAAGAAACAAACATACACCAAGTCACAGATACTTTTTTTATCATTCATTAATGAACCAGCAAGCAACTACAGTACCATTTATACAACTTTACGCTATATTCTCATATTCTCAACAATGGAAATAAGCACGGCCATACAACGTGTGTCGTTACATTTAACCAACCACTCTACTTCAAGGCAAAAGGAAAATCACTGCCCACTGCACAACTGTGGCTGCAATACTTCGAAATGATTACCATCGCAAAAGAATTCTTACGAGCGGAAAGGATGGGAAAGTGGGAGAAACATTTGGCCTGTGTAAAACAAATGATCCCGAATTTTCATGTGGCTGGACATTTTCTCTACGCAAAATCTGCACATTTATATGTGCAAGAGATGGAAGGTCTAGAAAATTCAATGGACAATGCAGCTTTTCAGAAGTTCACCAATGACTTTTTCTGAGTTAAGCGCTCTGATAAATATTTCACACGTGAGAGGAGTACAAATGAAAGTGTCGTCAATAAATGGGTGTTCGGTTTACTGACTGCTAGTAACATCAGCGAAGGACTCGCTAATTTTATGGGATTTCTTTTCACTCTGGAGAACAGCATGTTGATGCTCGCAAATCTCGTATAAAGAGGATATTCAAAAACTAACAGATTGGTTCAATTCTCACAATTCTTTCCCAATTTTTCAAAAAGTTATGTCGATTGCAACAGGGGTTACTGGTGATGAAAAAATTAACTGTCACAATGCTTATAAGATTGAAACTACTGCAATGGAGGAAAAAATTGGAAACAATTTCTATAATATTAAATTCTCACGTGCCGACAGAGTGCTTCCACTATTAACCGCCAACAGCAATCTCAAAGTCCATGATACAACAGTGCCCATTGATCCACTCTTATTGTTCCAGAGAATTAGTGTCATGAAAAGAACAAATATAGAACTTCACACCTATTTGGAGTATGCATTTCTGAAAACGGAATCAAATTTTTCCTCGCGATGTATAGTGCTTCTGCTAAAGAAGTATCTATCATTAACTACCGCTATTGTAGCTTCATTCAAGCTGTGAGCAGAAGCAAACCAGTGAAATTGAATTTATTACCACCCACTCTTGACGCAGCTCAACAGCATCTATTTCGTGTTTAGTTTCAAGTTCAGAAATGGTTAGGTAATGAATTGAATCCTGAGGAGTGGGGATGGATGTCAAAAGAAAATATATTGTGGCCAAGAACAACATGCCAACCTCCTGCGCCTGATTGCCTTTTGAACATGATTTTTTGCAATTGTCCGAAAGGTTGTGGAGCATTATGTGGCTATCGAAGGTTGGGGCTTCACTGCTCACCAGTTTGCGGCAACTGCCGTGGACAATCTTGCTTGAATGCTGAACCAATTGAAGACTCGTCAGAAAAAGAAACCATCAGTGATGCAGAAAATCAAAGTTTTGAGTTTGATTCAACAGATTTCCCCGAACAATACATATAATGAATTTATAGAACGAATAAACAACATTTATACAGGGTGATTAGAAAGATAGATAAATAGATAGGTACTTTATTAGTGCCATATATACAGAATACTTACACAAGTCAAATTGGTTTGAAACCTAAATAATTACATACTTAATATTAAAAATAATAGTAGATACGAGGGGAACTAGAAAAGTTATCTACCTAACTACGAAACCAATTACATACGGTTTTTAAATAATTTTATTTTTCAATATTATCTTCCCCAACTTCAACGCACTTATGCCATTTGTGCTTCAAAGAGTTAATGCCCGTTGAAAAAAAAGATTCTTCTTGGGTCTCAAAATAGTCCTTGACTGCCTCCTTCAAATGCTCGTTTGTTTTAAAACGACGCCCTCTGACATTCTTTTTTAGGTTTCTGAATAGATAGAAGTCCGACGGTGCCAGATCCGGACTATAAGGTGGATGGTTTAGCTCAATAAAGCGACATTCCTGAAGAATTGGTTTGATTTTGGCGGCCTTATGCACGGTCGCGTTGTCATGAATAATGAGCGATTCACCTTGTGATAAATTTGGACGTTCTTTGACAATAGCTGTATGCAGCTTTTTGAGGGTGTTGCCATAAACTTCTGCAGTGATTGTTGAGCCTTTAGGCATATATTGAATCAAAAGAATACCTTGCATGTCCAAAAGAATGTTGCCATGAGTTTTCTAGCTGAAGATTGCGTGCGGGCCTTCTTTGGGGGAGGAGATCCCTTATGCACCCATTGCATAGACTCTAATTTCGTCTCAGGGTCCCAGTGATGTACCCAAGTCTCATCACCAGTCACTATCCGCATTAAGAAGTCGGGGTCCGCTTCCAAAGATTCCAAATTGTTTCTATAAATTTGCTGTCTACGCAGCTTTTGCTCAGGAGACAATAATCTGGCAACCCACCTTACTGAAACTTTACGAATGCCCAGTTTGTCGTGCAATATTGTCAAAACGCTAGGTTCGGATATTTCCAATGCTGTAGCAATGGTGTAGACTTTTATATGGCGATCCTCAAGAACCGTGGCTTCCACTTTCTTGCACATTTCAACATTTGTCGCTTCTGCAGGTCTTCCACTTCTGGGACCATCTTCTATAGATTCCCGTCCCCACCGAAATTGTTTTGACCAAAATTTAATTGTAAAATATAACGGAGCATCGTCTCCATACACCGCAATCATTCGTTCGCGAATCTTTTTCGGACTGTTGCCTTCCTTTGTAAGGAATTGTATTACACTTCGATGCTCTAATTTCAAAAGCCTCATTTTTAGACACAAAACACTCCACAAAATATAAAATTATTGGCGGATATAAATCAAATTTTTCATGCAACAATGAAAGACTTGTCACTGTTTGACATTACAAACTGAAGCTTATCAATTGTTTCTATCATGGCTAGGTAGATAATTTTTCTAGTTCCCCTCGTACAAGATTATAGACAATAGACAACTAACAATAGCAATAATGATAACATGAACTCAGTATAAGAATTTAAATGGGAAGAGATATGAATTTCAGATATTATGAATTTTAGATGTACGATTTATCGCATTCTATAAATTCTCTATTCTGGTTTTAAAATCTTTTTAAGTTTAAATTTTTAATAGTGCTCGGGAGGCTATTAAAAAATTTTATGCTGAAAAAATCAGGCCCATTTTGACATCTTTTTAGTCTGCAATAGTTGTTTACTAGGTTTTCTTTCATTCTTGTGGGGTATTTATGCAGTTCGCTATAAGTTAGGTAGTTTTTTTGGTTGGTTTTAACGTAAATTAGGTTTTCCAAAATATATATTGAGGGAAAAGTTAGAATTCGCAAATATTTAAAAGCATCCCTGCAATCATCTCTGTAACCCAAGCTCATTATTATTCTTATAGCCTTCCTTTGGAGTGCAAAGATTTTTGATGGCTTTTTTTTCACAATTCACAAATAGTGTCTGATTTAGCACCGTTTTTTCTGCAACACAATTTGATTGACACATTTGATTCACACTTTTGTTTCATATTTCTGAAATCATGATCACAAAATTGTATTCAAATTGAAAAACAGCGAAGTATTCTATGAGAGAGTAATATTTGTTGCAGGAATAAAGGACGCTAAATCAGACACTATTCGTGAATCACCCTGTATAAGTATTACGGTCGTGGAGTAGGCCCACAGAGGATACCACAGGAAAAAAAACCGCCTAGTACTCAACCTCAAGGGTGGTGTGGAATAGAGTACTTTAATTACCTAATATATCACATAAGTTCAAATTCAATCCAGGATTTTGACAAAAACAATCGCCTTTACGAGAAAATCACGCTCTATCTTTTTTTTTAGACAATTTCCTTACCTTTATTTTTTATCTGATGTATTTTTATCGTAGAGTCGATAGATACCGAGATATTTGCGAAAAATTATTTTTGAGCCCAATTTCAGTCCATTACAGCGTTGCCAAATTTTAAGCGTACAACCCCATCCTCGGGACTTTTGCTACTTCTATTCAGAACACCGAAACACACCTGAATTGACCTTATTTGCTTCTATATGAATTATTCCGTAGTATCAACCTAAATGCAGTGGACTAAATAGGAAGCAGGACGAAACACAATATCTCACAGTGAGAGCACTAGCAGTCGATTTAGGACAACTCGACGTGGAAAACTCGACGCGATTAACTCGACGCGGACCCAACTCGATCCGAACCCAACTCGACGCGGGACATCTCGACGCCACGAATTATTAGTACAGTATTTTGGATGATATAAAAAAACATAACGGTCATTAATTTTTAAGTAAATATAAGCAAAAAATAACCCGATCTAGGAAAGACTAGTTACCGAAGGTAAAGTTTATCGAAAATTATGGTATAGATAGTATGTGTAGGAATAATTTAAATAATCTGCCTTTTAATGTTTAATAGAGCTATATACCTAATTATATATTTTTACCGAATCACAATTTGTCGGAAGGACTAAGTTCTGGGCCCCAGTCGAATTCGACGAAATTATAATTTAAACACTGTACATATTATTGTAAATACTTTTTGTGACTATAGGCTGCATTGCGGCCGCTTTAATAAATCACTTGAATTGGTTGTGATTTTATACAACTCATTTTTTGTAATATTTAAAGCGGCTAGCAGTAATTAAACATCGTCCTTCCAATAAATTGTGATTCTGTAAAAAGATACATTTTGTCATATAGAGCTATATTAAATATTAAAAAGCAGATTATGTAAATTAAGCTACACATACTATCCATACCATAATTTTCGATAAACTTTCCTTCTGATAAATTTTCCCTCGGTAAATTGTGTTTCCTAAATCCGGTTATTTGTTTATTTTTACGTAAAAACTAATGACCGTTATGTTTTGTTTTTTTCTTCCAAAATACTGTACTAATAATTAGTGGCGTCTAGTTGTCCCGCGTCGAGTTGGACTCTGATCGAGTTGCGTCCACGTCGAGTTTGCCGCGGCGAGTTTTCCGCGGCGAGTTGACCGCGTCGAGTTGTCCGTATCCGTTAGCAGTACATTCTGAACATTACAAATCAAGTGGCATACAGAGAAGAATAATAGCGGGACCGAGATGTGTGGGGGACCTTAAAGAACATACTAAGTGATAAAAACATATCAAGACGTACAAAAGTGCGTATATACAAAACAGTTATAAGACCCATAGTGACCTTCCATAGTGAAACGTGGGTGTTAATAGAAGAAATTGGGAGCATGTTGGAAATATGGGAGAGAAAGGTACTAAGGACAATGTTTGGGGGAATTAAAGAAAATGAAGAATGGAGAAGAACGAATAAGGAGCTAGCAAACATATACCAGGAGAAGAGTGTCAGAACAATTGTACAGCAAAATAGGTTAAAATGGCTGGGACATATAACAAGACAAAACGATGAAGACCTAACGAAGAAAATGTACAGAATGGAGATAAGTGGAAGAAATAGGAGAGGACAAGAAAGACGTGGTGGGAGGGCGTAAGAAAGGACCAACAACAGGTCGAGCTAACGATGGAATGGGAAGCAATGGCAAAGAACAGAAAGTTATGGAAAAAGAAGATACAAGCCATAGGCCTATAGGCCTGCACTGCTGATTTATATTTTTTCTGTGGTATCACAAATGTCCATTGCGCTTGGGTACGCACTCGTCCTAATCACAAGCGCAATAGACATGAGTAGTGATACCACCGCAAAAATAATCTACTTAACTTTGACCAAGAATGGAATTCAATGTACCAAACTACTTTTTCAAATTAGTTTTCCGTAAATCTAGCAACAAACTACGCAATTTCTATAGTAACAGAACACTAATATTGACCTTTTCTAATAAAAATCACATTTGTTTAAAATATTCAACGGTAATACCACAAAAGGTAATAATTTTTTGAGAATTTTTTTCGTTCACATGCAAATTATTGCGTTTAAATTTCTCGAAACCAAAACTGCGTTAAATATTCCGCGAAACCGCAGGTCGAGTGGAATTTGAGCATCTTTTGTTGAGAGAAATTTGCAATAATTTGCATGTTGACGAAAAAAAATCTTTCCAAAAATTTTGCCTTGAGTGGTATTTGGGAAGATTATTCTCAAATATGGGTAGATGGCTTTTACCGTGTTCGACAGCACACATTTTTAGCGTTTTCCACCATTAATTCAATACTGGAGCTTCCAACACGATTATGAGTTTTTAGAACGACGCTGATTTGCAAACTTCACTTTGACGTTTTGGTGAAATGTCAGTCAAAAGCTACTCACTAAATTGAAATCATTGAAACCAATCGGGCTCCCGTGAAAACACTGCGACATTAGGTGTTTTCAAAGACAGTCAATTCTGATTGGCCGTTTCTGACAAATTGAACAATTTTCATTGGTTCGTTCATTATAGTGTTGAATAATCATATATAATGCAACTAGTGGGTTCTTGATTATCAAATAATCATTTCTGTTTACACGAGATATACTGTTTGGCAATCACGCGAGTCCGAAGGACTCACGTGATTGCCTAAAACAATATATCGAGTGGAAACAAATGATTTGATAATCAAGAAGACACGAGTTGCATTCGGCTAGATTATATCACGAGTCAATAAACAACGTTTGAATAGTGTATTTTAAATATTAAAAGTACAGTTAATGTGGTTGTTATGACAATTGCACTGACAGCAGGGAACGTGATGTTTGTGCAGGCGTGTGATTATCATCTATTAATCAGGAAGGTATGTGATTATCAGTTGCTATGTACATTATCAAAAGTTAGTACATGCGTAACTATGCATTTTGTCGTTTTTCATTGGTTGATGTTAAAGGGAGTGATATAATCATATATAATGCAACTAGTGGGTTCTTGATTATCAAATAATCATTTCTGTTTACACGAGATATACTGTTTAGCAATCACGCGAGTCCGAAGGACTCACGTGATTGCCTAAAACAATATATCGAGTGGAAACAGAAATGATTTGATAATCAAGAAGACACGAGTTGCATTCGGCTAGATTATATCACGAGTCAATAAACAATGTTTGAATAGTGTATTTTAAATATTAAAAGTACAGTTAATGTGGTTGTTATGACAATTGCACTGACAGCAGTGTAGCCTTGTTGCAAAATATCGCCTAGCAACGATGTTCTGTCCTCAGTGATATCGCTAGGTTACGTGAAACCAAACACCAACAAACTGTGTAAATAAAGTTTGACTTGCGTTAAAAAATTTAAAATGTAATGTTTTGGAAGTATTCCGCTGAATTTAATTGACAATGAATAATTATATTAATTGTTGAATTATTTTTCAATAAAGTAAATCATTATGTATTAAGATTGTTAAATAATCGTCCCAAATACCACTCAAAGTGAATATATTTTTTTAAAATATTTTGCCATTTCCATAGAAATTTAAACGCAATAATTTAGATGGAAACGACAAAATATATGTCAAAAATATATCAACTGCTTGTAGTATTACCATTGATAATATATTTCCTTCCATATTATTGTTAAAGAAAATGAAAATGCACCATATAAAAAAATTAATATACTGCTCTCACTTTACGGTTCATAATTCTAAATTAATATGAGAAAATCGAGTAGAACAATTAGTTGGGTGTGGTACCGTTTCAAGTTAAATTATAAAATTCATCCTGCATTAAAAATTAGTGAATCATCACTGCAAATTGAACTAACAATGTTTACTTCTCCTGTAATAATTTAAATAACACAAGCTTTTTGGATTTTAACCTTTTTGGATGAAAGGTGAACCAAGTTATGTGCACTTAGGCCCCAAAATTAGCCCTCTGCGCTAACTCCACATTTGTGTGGATTCTTGCTGTTCTATCTGACTAGTATAGTGTGGTCCATTAACTGCGCAACAAATGAGAAATTTGTTTATTAGTTGTACAACCGAAATTGAAATACTGCCAAAAGTTAATGCATGTTCGATAACCATATCAGATGCCCTTAGAATGACTTCAAGTCAAACAGCATACAGCGCCGGACAAAAAATATGAAATTGGTGAAAGGATCAAGTCCCCTTATTTAAAAAAATATAGCAAAATTTTATTGAGAAAAGTTGCTTAGAATCAAAAGTTATGCACAAATACAAAGTCACGACCTCCTGTTCGAATTTTTATTCTTTTTTGGAAAATTTTGTATTACCCCCGTATGATACATATTTTTATTATTCTGATTTTATATGTATGTTAACGTCCAGACGAATTCTAGCCTTCAGACGAATTTTCAGCCCTTCAGTGGTGTTCATTTCTTGACCCCCGGCTCACCCCCCCTATTAATCACGCCACAAAATGATCTGCGAGACGTGTTGTCCAAAATATGGAAAGAGTATTGTATTACAATTTCAGAATGCGGCGTGTGGACATTCATTCGTCTCCTGGGCTGGCCCGAAGGTGCCAGTGCAGATCCTTACGTTATTAAAATGCAGTGTAATTCATTTAGTTAATAGAGCTGGTGCGATACATTGATTTAATTGTCGCTTTTATTAATTGTTTTCGCTAATCTGTATTTAAAGTAGCCGGCAACCACATCACTTTTAAGTAACTTTTATTTTATCCTATTATGTTATTATGACAATAACTCCTTCGCATCGAGTTGCGTTAAGATGCATTTAACAGCACTAGTGTTGTTAAGAAAAATAACATAACGATACTTTATTACCATTTAATCACATATTGACAGCACTGAAGTGTATTGTCAGTCTATGTCAAATTCAATGTTAGTAGGTTACGTTTTGTTTGTTATTTGACACTAACTGACGCAAAACTTAACCTGAAAATCTCAAATTTAACGTAACCTGACAGTGCTACCAACAATACAGTATTGAGTTTTTATCTTACTAGTGATACCACCACTCGCTGTTGTAAGTGTCATTAATAACCATTTTTCATATTTTTTTAAAAGATTAGTATTTTAGGATAAAATAAACCGTGTTACGATATACGTAATGTTATCTGCTTTCTACATTACTCGAGAATTTTAAAGAACTCGCTCCTAACGTCGCTCGTTCATTTAAACTATTCTCTTGTAATGTAAAAAGCTTGATAACATTACTTGAATCGTAAATTACTATTAGCAACTTGAAGCATATTTGTAAAATTTACTTGGATTTATATTTTTTTAGGTAACCGTCCACTTCATGTTTGTTGCAACGATATTTTAACAGAACTTTAGAATTTCGCAAATATTCTTTCTAGCTAGGCGATTGCTTTATATTATGTGAAAAAACTCACAATTAAAGCCTATAATTTTATTTCAAATTCTAGTGAAAATGTTTCATGTAGAACAAATATTAACAAAAGCAAAACATACCAAAACTATCGCGGATAACTATGGAAAAAACAAATTTACTAAGCGCTAAAAGAATCTGTAGTTGCCAGTTTGGCTTTTTCAAACTTATCTGTTACTAGTTCATGTTTATTAAATGTCTTTAATTACAAATGCCTCCTCCAGTATTGTTAACGTTAGCTGAAAATACAGAATTAGTTTTAATTTGTGGAGATGGTTATAAAAGAATGTTTGAAGCTGCAGATATTTTTAACGAACGACATCCAGAAAAACAAGTTCACTATTCAACTGTAAGTACTTAGTAGAATTTTGAGTCATTTAAAACAGACGGCATCGTTAGAATACAGTTATAATTAAAGCTGATAATTATATGCACTCAAATGTACGAAAATATGCGCATATATATATATATATATGTGCACGGCTATCTTACTTGCCTCCGAACATATGACAGACACCCACGCCTCCATGTCAAGGAACATGTTTTTCCATGTGTATTCCTCGTCAATCTCTTAAATAAGATCTTCGTAACAGAAGCATCAAGAGAGGGGTAAGGAATTTTGATATTTGAGATATACAAAAAAATGGTGCACTCAAAATAGCAACACAGCTCCGACTACACTGCTACAATGTGGCCTCCCATTGTATATCGCCATGTTACACAATCGACATACTCACCTCCAGCAACGTTGCCGTTCTGTTGCACCTTTTGCCGAGGGAATAAAAGTAGCGCGTCGTTTTGTTTTCGGATTTTGGCACGGCGAACGTGATAACGTATCTAAACATCGCGCGGATGGCATTCTGCGTGTGTTAATAAATTCTTGCGGGTACCTAACATAGCTATATTACTACAAATAGCTTAATAAAATCAGTTGCCCTGTAGTTACTGAAATCTTGCAATGTAATATTTGAGTTAAGAATTAATGAGTTACAATTCTTAGAAAAAAAAAAACCAACAAAACTGCCACAATTATTATTTAAAACTGAATTGTCATATTTCGAAAATCTATTATATTAGCCAACTTCGTCTGGGCACGGCATGCGATCAATGGTGTTGATTATCTTTTAGTGAAAAATATGGATACCAGAACAAGCTGCATAAGACGAAGACTGAAAAATTAACGGTAACGGCGTACGCTCACAGAATTAACAACACTGAATTTTGGTAATCGAAGCATGGGTTACTATACAGGGGCCGGCAACAAAGATATTTATAAAACTACGAGAGTGACAAAAAGTTCATATATATAGGTACTGTCAGATGCTGAATTCGCTCACTTGCCAAAATGGAATACTCAGACCTAAAGTCGTCCCATTGCCGAATTAATTTGCTTAGTTACAGTATTGACCAAATTCATTTCGGCATTTAAACAAATTGGGCACCTGAGTCAAATATATAAAAATTCTACGAGGTACGAAGGCGGTGCACATCACATGATTATAAATGGTTGGTCAAAAAGAGTGGTGACCTAAACTTACTTTTTTTAAATAGAAGGCTCGATATTTAGGTAGCTTACAAGGAGTTTTCCATTGAAATGCTAATAATTTTAATATAAATTTGTATGGATCTACCGCCAACGGTTCTGGAAATATTAACGATTTTATGCAAAAAAAAATGCTTAACTTTAGGCGGCTGTTGGAAGTAACAGGAAACAATTCAATGAAAGTTTCTTCACGTTTCTAATAATACTGAAACAATAAAAGGAAACATTTGCTAATGCGAATTACATCAACTTGCAAATAACATTACCGGTGATGGGATTCGAACTACATCACCTGCAAATGCGATTTCAGTTCCACGCGTTTCTTCCACTGATCCGTGAAGGATCTCTCGGATATGTGCAGTGCATGGCTGTATTAAACAGAACACACTTTTTGTTGTTTCTTTTTACTCTTACAACATTTATCTTGTATCTCTTGGGTTCCATTTTCGTCAAGTGTAAAGCCTGAGCTATGTGCAAATTACTGATTTTATCTGTCTAAGTCTAAGTTAAAGCAAAATAAGCAACAATTTTTTTAGTACCCACTCTGTACCTATATGTTGTGTCTAAATATGCCTTTTTTCTTCAAGTGCAAAAACCTGAGATATGTGCAAATTATTACTTTCATTTAAGTAATAAGTCTTGCGTTAAAGCAAAAATAGAAAGAATTTAATTTTTCTTATTTGCACACCCTGTATATATTTCTCCGAAATTTTCTCGGTTTCATGCCAGGTAGACATATAATATGCATGCAAAGTATCGTCTTCCTCCAAAAAATAGTTTTAGAGTTATACCGGCAAAAGACGGAATTGAAAAAAGCGTTTCTTTGATATCTAGGGACCCTGGAAGTGAAGATCTGAAGAAATCTCAGAGGGTAATTTTTTATCGATTACAATACGTTCTTCGTCTTTTAGACGAGGCAAGTAAAAACTAAAAATTAAGATGCTTTAATTCAAGGGATAACAAAAACCACCGAACACAACAAAGAACCAGATTTAGACAATACAAATCCCGTAATGTAGATACAAGAAATAATGAACACGAAAAAACGAAAAATTCTGAATAAATTGATTCTACGAGTATTATCAAATGAAATCAGATTTTGAAAAAAAACAAACGAAAACATCAAAATTATACAGTGGCCGTCAAAAAGTCGGCATCATATGGGAAAGTTTTTTATTTTTTATTTTTGAAAAGAACGTTTTACGACAATAATTTGTGCTTGTCCAAAAACCTATTTAGCCCCTATCATACATACCGAGTAATTTTAACTTATTTAGAAAATGGCGTATTTCGAAATTGTCAAAATCTAAAAAGTGCTATTTTTCGGAAATTAAGTACCTAATATTGCAATGCAATTGTTTTAGAGTGTGTTAGTTTTGATTAACTGAACAATCTCAAGTCCAGTAAACACATATTTTTTATGTGAAGACTAACGATTTAGGCTATATTTGTAAAAAATAATATAACATGTTAATTACTCCTTTAGATTTTTTATTATTTACCGAAAAGTGATAGGTTCGCATAATTTTTAAGTTTTTGATGCAATGCGCTTTTTAGGAAAAGTATTTTTAAATGATAATTAATATCTATTTAAATGGCTTCTTCGATAAAAACTCTGATCTAACCCTTTTAATGAATCTTGTAAATATTCCTTTACAGTTGTCTAAATGAGAAGATTTTTCTTTATACACTTTACATGTTCTAAAAATGCTTCTCATTCAGACAACGGTAAAAGACCGTTTACAGGATTTTTGGATTTTTATAACAGTAATTTGCTAACAAGGTTAGAGTTTTTAGAAGCCATTTAAATAGATATTAATAATCATTCAAAAATATTTCTCCTAAAAAGCACATTGGATCAAAAACGTAAAAATTATGCAAACATATCAGTTTTCGGTAAATAATAAGTACAAAATCTAAACGAGCAATTAACATTTTATATTATTTTTTACAATTATAAATCTTGAAAGTCGTTACATAAAAAATTTTAATTTCAATATTAAGTCATGGTATGCGAAACTGAAAAATATTTAAAAAATTGAAAAAGCTAAAGCTAAAGTTAAAAAAAAAATGTGTTTACTGGACTTGAGATTGTTCAGTTAATCAAAACTAACACACTCTAAAACAATCTCATTGCAATATTACTTAATTTCCGAAAAATAGCACTTTTTAGATTTTGACGATTTCGAAAAACGGAATTTTCTAAATAAGTAAACGTCACTCGGTATATATGATAGGGGCTAAATAAGTTTTTAGACAAGCACAAATTATTGACGTGTAAAGTTTTTTTGAAAAATCTAAAATAATTTTTTTCTCATATGATGCCGACCTTTTGGGGGTCACTGTATACCCAATACCTTCTTCCATGGGTATTAAAACTATACAAAGTGCTCGTAATTTGCAAATTTAATGATTTTGCCTTAGTAAATGAAGCACGCTATGTATCTCTGTATTTCTTAAAAACTCTTTCAATAAACTTTCGCCTAATAGCTTATTTAGTACCCCTAAATTCAACTAGTTTTCAGATTTAATTTATTCCAGCATTTCTCGGGTTTTTGTGTCAACAATGGCTGTATTTTTATTTTCTAAACCTAGTTTGTGATTCCTTTAAATAAAGCATTTTAGGGGCCTTACACTGTTTTCTTATACTCACACTCGCATAGTTGGAAAACAGTTGAATTCAGAGTTATCCAGTAAGATATCAAAATAAATCTCTTTAAAGGGGCATTTCAAAAATACTAAAATGTGTAGTGCGTTTCCTTTAAAAACCTTTGAAATCATTAAATTTGCAGACACCTTGTATAGTATGAATACCGAGAATCACCATTTTACACTCGAAAGGCAATTCACAAAAAACGTAATGTTTTATTTTTTATTTCAGTATCTACAGCAGCTGCCTGAAGTTTAGCATTTTGTGCATAAAATCGGTAACATCTCCAAAACAGTTCATGTTAGACTCATACAAATTTATATTAAAACTATTGGCATTTCAATGCAAAGCTTTTAAGCTTCCTAAATATAGAGTAATAATAACTTTGGTTCGCTACACTTTTTGAGCCACCCTGTATAATCAGAAATATTTTAGTAATATGCAACACTTTCGTACCTTCAACTTTTATATAAGCTACTATTTTAATGTAAATCTCCTAGTTTTATAGATATTTCCCACCCCGCATCGTTGACGGATCCTGTATTAAATGTCCAGTGGCAGGCGGTTGTATTGTATTTACTTAAATCCATTACTAGCGATAAGCCCCCGTGCGCGTTTGCAAAGTCTCTGAGGCGTAACAGTATGTTTCATAGATAGAGGCGAGTACTACTGGCGCACCTTGTTAGGTGTATATGTGTATTACATAGTCGCGCCATCTAGAATAAAATCTACCAACTGAAGTGTATAACTGAATATGTGTACTGTCAAACTCACCTCCACCAAAAAATCTGTTAAATCGATGCTTGTTGCACCATCTGTTGAATGGAACACTTATACATGGGGATACCTAGTCGCCTCCGATTTTTCGTACTGGCCTCCAAAAATGAGGCCAGTTCTTCGTTTCGACGTATGCTTTCGGAGGCGAGTTTGACGTTTTGCATATATATATACAGTGTGTCCCCGGATTGAGTTCACTATAGGTATAATTGACAAAAAATTTTACAATTTTATTTTAATGTTTTGGGATTCCGCCCTGCTTGGTCTGAAGAGAATTTTAAGAATATTTACAGTTTTTGAAAACATAAGTTGGCCTTGACAGTGAAGCAAAAACTATTTTCTTTTCAGGTAAACTACCCTTTCTGTCCATGATACGGCAAAATTTTACCAAGAAAAGTTGTTCAGAATGATAAATTATGGCCCTATACAAAATTTCAGGAAGATCTACCTACTTAAATTAAACCGTTAAAATTGTACCTATTTATTAAAAAATACGGTTTGATTTAAGTAAGTAGAACTTCCTGAAATTTTGTATGGGGCCATAATTTCCCATTCTGAACAATTCTTCTTAGTAAAATTTTGCCGTATTATAAACAAAAAAGGTAGTTTATCTGAAAAGAAAATACGATAGTGTCCCAGGATTGTTACAAGAGGTGAGATACCTAAAAATTTTAGAATTTTATTTTAAGGTTCTGGGATTCGGTCCTGCTTGGTTTGAAAAGAATTTTAAGAATATTTTCAGTTTTTGAAAAACAAGTAGGCTTTGGCAGGGAAGCGACAACTATTTTATTTTCAGGTAAACTACGCTTTTTGTTCATGATACGGCAAAATTTTATTAAAAAAAGTTGTTTAGAATGATAAATTACGGCCCTATGCAAAATTTCAGAAGATCTGTTGACTTAGAAAACACCATTATTTTTTAGATAATTGTATTTTATTTTCAGGTAAACTACTTTTTTTGTTCATGATACGGAAAAATTGTATTAAGAAAAGTTGTTTAGAATAAGAAGTTGTGACCCTATACAAAATTTCAGAAAGATCTGTTGACTTAGATGAAACCGTCATTTTTAATAAATGCAATTTGTTTAATCTAAAAAATAACGGTTTAGTCTAAGTCGACAGATCTTTTTGAAATTTGGTACAGGGCCATAATTTTTCATTCTGAACAACTTTTCTTAATACATTTTTTTCGTATCATAAACAAAAAAAGTAGTTGACCTGAAAATAAAATACAATTATCTAAAAAATAACGGTGTTTTCTGAGTCAACAGATCTTTCTGAAATTTTGCATAGGGCCGTAATTTAGTCTAAGTCGACAGATCTTTTTGAAATTTGGTACAGGGCCATAATTTTTCATTCTGAACAACTTTTCTTAATACATTTTTTTCGTATCATAAACAAAAAAAGTAGTTGACCTGAAAATAAAATACAATTATCTAAAAAATAACGGTGTTTTCTGAGTCAACAGATCTTTCTGAAATTTTGCATAGGGCCGTAATTTATGATTCTAAACAACTTTTCTTAACAAAATTTTGCCGTATCATGAACAAAAAGGGTAGTTTACCTAAATAGAAAATAGTTTTTGCACATTTTTCATGGCCGACTTAATTTCTAAAAAGTGGACGTGACTACCTCCCTGGACTTTCCCATACTGGAAACTGTTCATATCGTCTTTATTCAACAGTCTTTACAACATATCAAAATTTCAACTCGATGACTCACGTCTTCACCGTGATAAGCGTTTACACTTTCACGTAAATTGCGGGTAAATATAAAAGAACTAGTGAGTCACCCGAACTACGTTTCGGTTCGCAAAATTAAGAGAGATTCATTAATATAAATTTTTAAAAAAAGATTCATCGACGGGATCGAACCCGGGGCTCCCGCGTGATAGGCCAGCACGCTTACCGCAGAACCACACTCTCCTGTTTGAATAATGCGCGCACCCGAGCTAATAGTAGACAGCGATAGGCGCTCCGCTCTGCTGCCTAGAGAAGTAAATTAAATTATACTGCTGCCTAGAGAAGTTAATTAAATAAGTCTGAAAATTAGCAAACTTTTAAGCCATCGTACAACTTAATCGGTCCAGTATCTTCGGAGGAGATAGCGAACAAACATAGTTACACGCAAACAAAGAGAGCTACGATTTTATGTTATAAGATGTGTAGTTCAAAACGTGACCACCGAGCTTCTGTAGATGGCGCCAAGTGGACAAGCCGCCACTGTGCTAGTTTATGTATTATTTTCCTCAAAACGGCTGTAGCACCGAGGTGAAATTTTCTAAGTACCTGGAAATTATATTTTCTAGGGCATGCAAAATCGATTTTTTTATTTTCGCGGAAAAAGATTCTTTGACGCAAAAATATAACAACCGTTAGAATAAAAAAAATATTTTTCAAAAATAGAGGGGAGAGGGGGCCGGTGCGCTTACATATATCCATGAGTGTAATATTTTTTTGCATATTCATATGCTCCATTATGCACTGAGCAATCCAGTGAAAACCCCAGCTACTTATCTTGTTTTGTTTATTAATTAAAGGGGTTTAAATTTTCAAACTTCAAAGCTTCGTAGAGGGCGCCACAGATAATTCATGAGATTCTTTAAAAAAACAGATCGATAGCCCTTTTCGGGGTCTATCAGTGTATGAAGTTTAAACAAATTCCTGTGGGCAGTTTTTGAGAAATGATTTTTAGAAAATTTCCAAAATTTTGAAAATTTGTAATTTAGGCCCCTTAATATTTTTCAAAACACTTTTTATATCACCTCATGTTAGCCTTCATATACTATTCAGAAAACAAAAATCAATTGAATCGATTCATCCGTTTTTGAGTAATAGGGCGTTAAACTCAAAATTTTCAAAAAATCATAGCGCCCTTCATTTTAAACCTACCGAGTTCGGCAAAAAACTTACACATTTGTCTTATGACCCTCTATCGTTATCCGCGATAAAATTTTCAAATTTTTAATCACGAAAACAGTGATACCAAAAAAACATGCGTAACTTCCGCTTCCGGTTTCGGATTTTTTTGAAAAGCTTATTTTGTCGATGAATTTTCGATACACCCCCGCATTCCAAAGCGCATCAAAATCGGAGCAATACTTTCGGCTGTAGGAGTGTCAGCCACCCACACACACACCCACACACAGACAGACATTTTTTAAAAACCACTTTTTTGGGTTCCTAGAGGCCCAAAACGGATATTTCTGTGAAAATCTCGATTTCCAAAATTTTCATGATTCCAAGACTTCCCTATACCTATGGGTATGGGAAAGTAAAAATTAAAACTCTGCTTAAAATTGTTTTCAGACCAAGCAGGGCGGGATCCCAAAACATTAAAATAAAATTGTAAAATTTGTTGTCGATTATACCTATAGTGAACTCAATCCGGGGACACACTGTATATATATATATATGCATAAATTTTGTTGAGTATATGCACCCAAAGTTGCAATATATGCACATATGCTCTAATTTTTTTGAAAATAATTGGGAGTTCTCTAAATAATGTAAACATTTTAATTATTTTGTATGAGTATATTTATTTCTCTAATTTTTGTTCAAAGACATCATTCATTTTAACGTTTGAGTATATAAACATGGACTACCAACGCCAACTTCACGTTGTAAGCCAACATAAAAATGAGGTTTCCCGCCAGACTATTATTCAACCAACACTCGAAGTTTGCCTCTTGACATGGATTCTACATATTTTGGCCGATTCCTTATACATTGCTTCTATTGGAAAAGTGGGGGTTGCTGACAGTCTATGTTTATATAGACAAAGATTTCAACAGGGACTTCCCCTTTCCTCTGCTTATTTCGATACGCGCGCTGCACTCCAGTGGCAGAAAGTGAAAGTATATAGTGAACCCCAAAAAGTCGGTATAATATGAGAAAATTGTTTATTTTTGATTTATCAAAAAAACTTTTTAGGTCAATAATTTGTGCTTGTCTAAAAACCTATTTAGCTCCTATCATATATACAGAGTGATTTTTACTTATTTATAAAATGGATTTTTTCGAAATTGTCAAAATCCAAAAAGTGCTATTTTTCGGAAATTAAATAAGATTTCGTTGAGATTTTTTTAGAGTTGGTTAATTTTAGCTAACTGAACAATCTCAAGTCCCTATTCTTTTTTAAATTTAGCCGAAAATAAATTTTCCAGTTTTTTAAATATTTTTAAAAATTTCACATACTTAATACTTAATATTAAAATGCATTTTTTTTATGTGAAAACCTTAAAGATTTATAATTGGAAAAAATAATATAAAACGTTAATTACTTTTTTAGATTTTTTATTATTTACCGAAAAGTAACATGTTCGCATAATTTTTACGTTTTTGATGCAAGCTGCTTTTTAAGAGAATTATTTTTCAATGATAATTAATATCTACTTAAATGACTAAAAAGTCTAATCTAGCCCTGTTAATGAATTACTGTTACAAAAATTCTGTAAATGTTCGTTTACAGTTGTCTAAATAAGGAGATTTTTTAGAACATGTAAATTGGATAAGAAAAAATCTTCATTTAGACAACTGTAGAAGAGCATTTACAGGATTTTTGTAACGTAAAAATTATGCAAACATACTATCGTTCCGTAAATAATAAAAAATCTGAAGAAGTAATTAACATTTTATATTATTTTTTCTAATTATAAATCTTGAAAGTCTTCACATAAAAAAGTTTGAATTTCAATATTAAGTCTTGGTATGTGAAATTTTGAGAAATATTTTAAAAACTTAAATATTAATTTTTAGCTAAAGTTAAAAAAATTGGTGTTTTCGGGCCTTGAAATTGTTCAGCTAGGTAAAAGTAACACTCTAAAAAACTCTCATTAAAATCTTACTTAATTTCCGAAAAATAACACTTTTCGGATATTGACAATTTCGAAAAACTCCATTTTCTAAATAAGTAAAAATCACTTGGTATAAGTATATGATAGGGGCTAAATAGGTTTTTAGACTGACTTTTTGGCGGTCACTGTATATCTCAGTCGCACACAATAATTTTATTAATAAATTTAATGAAATAGGAAATCTCAAAAAGTTCATACATTACAAATTATTGCTCAATATAACCAAATATGCAAAATCCAGAATATATGCTCAAAAACGTATAAATATGGAAAATATGCAAAATGAAACTTGGCTTAAACAATTTGTTTTCATATAATTAGTATACATTTGCAAACAGTTTCGCCGGCATATCAATTATACAAAATATGCATTTGCCATATAATATCAGCTTTAGTTATAATAAAGAATGTACAAAAAATATATGCACAGAAGAAAACCAGCTCAACGTACTTCAGGCAGTTATCGAAAACCCTAAAAGGTCCACACAACAAATTTATGAATACATCGGTGTAAAAGAAACCTCTGTGAAGTGCATTCTTAAGAAAAATAAATACCATTCCTACAAGCCAAAATTCATTTGTTCCTTTCAAGAAAGAGACTATTATTTAAGATATGATTTTTCCATGTGGGTCCAGGGTGAAATAGAAGAACGAGATTTTCATCGACATATTATGTTTGAAGATGAATCTACTTTTATAACAAATGATATTGTATCATCCCAAAATTGTAGATGGTGGTCAGAGGAAAACCCAAATTTCATTATCGATAACAAAAATCAATACTATCAAAAGACAAACGTTTGGTGTGGTATATTAAATGATAAATTAATAGGTCCGAGAAAATTTGAATGGTAATAGTTAATTGAACTTTTTGGAAAATGAACATGGACAGTTTTTGGATAACATGATATTACAAGAACGGCAAAATTTATGGTTTGTACATGATGGATGCCCTGCTCATTCCACCAAAGAAGTTTCCCAGTGGCTGGATAGGCAATTTGGTAATAAATGATTAGAAGAAATACCAATTCACAATGGCCTCCTCATTCCCCAGACCTTACACCGCTGGATTTTTTCTTAGGGGGTTATTTGAAACAAAAAGTGTACAAAGAGAAGAATTTGAAACTTCCATAAGATTACATTGCAGAAATATTCCTCTCAGGATGGTGCGATCGACTTTAAGTGAATTTTATAAGCGAACAATTAGATGCATCGAAGGGAAGGTGGACATACAGAGACGCTTCGATAATTTTTGTTGTTATAACTATTTTAATTTGTTTTTTATTTGTTCAGTTACCTATTGTATTTTCCTTCGTGTATTATTGCTCTTTTGTTTTTTCCATAGCTATCCGCGATAGTTTTGGTATATTTTTTTGTTATGCTTTAATAGAGAGTTTTTTCATATGTAAATTATTATTAGTAAAGCATTTGCCTTGTTAAAAAAAATATTTGCGAAATTCTAAAGTTCTGTTAAATATCGTTGCAACAACCATGAAGTGGACGGTTACCTAAAAAAATATAAATTCAAGTAAATTTTACAAATATGTTTCAAGTTGCTAAAAGTTACTTAAAAGTGATGTGGTTGTGGCTACTTTAAATACATATATAATGAGAATAATAAAATATGTATCATACGAGGTTAATACAAAATTTTCCAAAAAAGAAAAAAAATTCCAACAGGATGCCCTGACTTGGTATTTGAGCATAATTTTTGATTATAAACAACTTTTCTCAATAAAATTCTGCCATATTTTTTTAA
The DNA here is from genome assembly GCA_940337035.1 of Agriotes lineatus. NCBI lineage: Eukaryota > Metazoa > Arthropoda > Insecta > Coleoptera > Elateridae > Agriotes > Agriotes lineatus. The sequence continues at coordinate 19,375 of CALNHX010010333.1, read as the reverse complement.
ATAAGGTCACTGTATTCACGAACGAATTTCATATTTTTTGTTCTGCCCTGTATGCTGTTTGACTCAAAGCCATTCTAATGCATCTGGTATGGTTATCACTAAAGCTGATATTATATGGCAAATACATATTTTGTATAATTGATATTCCGGCGAAACTCTTTGCATATGTATACCAATTATGTGAAAACAAATCGTTTAAGACAAGTTTCATTTTGCATATTTATACGTTTTTGAGCATACTTTCTGGATTTTGCATATTTGGTTATATTTTGCAATAATTTGTAATGTATGAACTACTATTTGAGATTTTTTTGTAAAATTTACTCTTTCATTAAATTTATTAATAACATTTTTGTGTGCAACTGAGATACATACTTTCACTTTTTGCCGCTGGAGTGCAGGGCGCGTATCGAAATAAGCAGAGGAAAGGGGGGAAGTCCCTGTTAAAATCTTTGACTATATAAACATAAACTGCCAACAACCCCCACTTTTCCCATAGAAGCAATGTATAAGGAATCAGCCAACATAGAATCCATTTCAATAGTGTTGGGTGAATAATAGTCTGGCGGGGTTAGGGAAAATCTCATTTTTATGTTGCTTTCAACGTGAAGTTGGCGTTGGCAGTCCATGTTTATATAGTCAAACGTTAAAATGAATGACGTCTTTGAATAAAAATTAGAGAAATAAATATACTCATACAAAATAATTAACATTTTTACGCTATTTAGGCTATTTAGAATACTCCCCGCTCCTTATTTTTTTTTTAAATAGAGCATATACGTGCATATATTATAACTTTGGGTGCATATACTCAACAATATGTATGCATATATATGCGCATATTTTCGTACATTTGAGCACATATTTTCGTACATTTGAGTGCATATAATTATCAGCTTTAGTTATCACCAATGCGCTAACTTGTGGCGGTATTTAAATTTCGGTTGTACAACTAATAAAAAAAGTCCCATTTGTTGCACACTTAATGGACCACACTGTATACAGTCTTCAGAGAAGAGCAATAATTGTATAGTATATCTTTTTTCAACATGATTTAGAGCAAGCTGTGACTTCTAATATTTTTTAGTGTACTAACCCAACCTTAAAAATATCAGCAACGTCACTTTTGACAGCTGTTTGAACACTGCAAAAATTATTACAGAATTTTGTAAAATATATCTTCAAAATAACAAAAAAGCTAACAAAAAGAACTCAGCAATACCACCAAGCACACAAAAACCACGGAAAATATGTGAACTAAATCTAAAATTCGAGTAAGAGGTACTAAAGAACCAATGTCGAGGTATATTCACACGAAAAAAACACAAATGTCACTTCGTTATTGCTGCTTTCGCGTCAGATAGAACTAATTTCTAGGTTTTCGAGTGCTGTTTCTAACAGTTTTATTGTTCTTTGTTAATTATTGCTATTATTGTTAATATTGGTCTTCTTCGATAGTTGTTTTTGTTATTGTTTACCTATTCATCGTTTAATTTCGAGCAGCTTGGTTTTATAACCTCAAATCTAAGTACAAGTTTCAAACATTTTACCTCAATTTACCGTTATTAGTCAGGTCCGGATCATAGAACAAATACCTTTTCTGCCTATTGTAGGTATAGGATAAATAACTGTATATAAATCCGTTTCACGAAAAATCTTACCACGTAATAGGAATTTGAGAATATCTGTAATACCTATTTCAAGTTTTTTTAACCTATACTCAGAAGTTATATCACCTTGTTTATATTTTCTATTGTCTTATTTAGATAAATTTATCCGGTAATTTTCAGTCAACAGTTGGTACAATTGTCAAAAACCTTAACCAATAGATTAACAGTAATAAAACACGTTTGTTGTTAATATTTATAATGGGGTTTCTGAAAGATTATGGCCAACGAAGATACATCACACCCGAGTAAAATTATTGGTCATGGATGGAGCAGCGTATATGGTTAAGTGTGGTAACAATTTGAAAGTATCCACATTACTTGCTTGGCCCACGTTCTAAAATTTTATTCACATAATTTTATTTAAATATAGGTAGTAATGTCATTTGAAGATACAGCAATATGCATTCAGACCTCCCTCTACTCTACATATTTAGATGTTGAAATTAAATCAATTATTTGCCTTACACGTAACAATTTTTCAATGTAGATGCCATGGATACTTTGCAGTGTAAAGATTATACAGTAATGGCATAATCTAATCTGATCCTAAATATGATATACAGGGTGTAAATGGAAATGTCGTAGATAAAGAAATGACAATGTTAAAAATTATGAAGGTCAACTATATCTGTGGTCATGTAACATAGCAACATTGTTTTTCCATGCCAACGGTTAATTATGCTTTGTCACATATAATAAATTTGAAAAAAGCAAAACTTTAATAGTTATTAATTTTATCCGCAAACGTCACAAAAGTGACAACTTATTTGTCTTTATTGACAAGGTAAAAGTGTCACTTTATCTGCCTAAGCAGACAAAATAGCGACTTTTGCGTACTTTATCTGCCTAAGCACACAAAATGATTGCTCTCTTTCTTTCTTTCTATGTTTGTTCGCCATCTCCTCCGAAGATACTGGACCGATTAAATTGTATGATGGCTTAAAATTTTGCTAATTTTTAGAATTAGTTCGTAGGCCGAAGTACGAAAAAGTTTTAATTTAAATAAACCTTTAAGCAGCGGATCGGAGCATCTGTCGCCGTGGGTTATGGTGTAACAGCTGCTGTGGCCGTGTGCTATTAGCACGGGTGATTCAGTATGTTCATATATCATTACAGTTGCGTGTTATCTGAACAACAGAGGTTGGCGCAGGGGTACAGTGCTAGCCTGAAATTTACCTGAATACATTTGCGGATAAAATAGTATATGTTATTCGGAGTAAAAGTGACTTTATGTGGCTTAGCTGAATTATTTGCCTCACTAACGTTCGGCTAAATAAACTTCAGCTTCGCCACATAAAGTATCACTTTTACTCCTAATAACATAATCTACTATTAGGTAATAGATTTGCCCAGAACTAATATTTTAAAAATAAATTTCACTAAACATCAATATAAACAGAATATGGATTTGTACAGTATTGTTAACAAAACACTTATAATGTTTTATTCAGGTCAAAACTCGAGTTGATCCTTTGTAATTTTTAACATTGCCTTTTCCCTATGTACGACCTTTCCATTTACACCGTGTATACATATCTAATATATACAGTTATGTTACAACTTCTCTCGAATTTCTTTCAGAACACACGAAGGAATCGGTAATCTATTGTGCAGTCCAATCGAAGCCCAAGAGTTAATCCCAGATATAAGCATTCGATATAATACTATGATAAATGACGTCATAATCTGTTCAATGTCTTAAGGTATTTTCTGTCTTCTCGATTTTCTGTCTTTAAAATTATTTCAAGCCGTTTTAGTTATTAACGACGTAAGGCCATTAGTAAGCATCTAACAAACGAGGATAAATTTGCGGCCGAGGCTAATGAATTTATCCGAGTTAGTTAGATGCAATAACGGCTGTATGCCGTTGAATATTTTTCATAACACCTACAAAAATTTATATTTTAGCGCAATTTAAATGAAAAAGTTACATAGTATTAGTAACGGGTGTTAGAAAACTCGGCTTATCAGTCACCTATGGAAAAAAATTACGTTTGACAATACTGCAATGTATTGTTGGTGACACCGTAAGTCTATGTCAAATTCGAGGTTGGCAGGTTAGGTTTTGCGTCAGTTTTGACACAGACCGACGCAAAACCTAACCTGCTAGAAGTAAATTGAAATCAGAAGAAGACTCACGTGACATGTGCGCAGTAGCATTCCAGCTGGCGGACGAGTCCAACATGCCGAACAAGGTGAGGCCATCTAGGAATCAGTAGCATAATGTCTAAACGGGGTGCTATTTAATTATGGAAATAAATGAAAACTGTATTATTAGCAGATTTCATTTTATTTTAAGCTTCTACCACATTCTGTAGGATGAAGCACAGTCGAAAGATGCTTGTTGTTACTTTCAGTTATTGTTTGTTCTTGTCCAATGTCCAGTCCCCATTTTAATTAAAAATTTCGCCGCCACTGATAATTCTACGGCGGCGCATGTGATGTCATGGCGTGCCTTCTTCTCATTTCAATTTACTTCTAACCTCGAATTTGGCATAGACTTAAGTGTCACCAACAATACATTTCAGTATTGCCAATGTTAAAATGCTACTGTTCAGTTATTTCTTAATGACCTAGGCCAGGGGTCGGCAGACTTTCGAGTTAGATGAGCCAAAAGTTAAGTAAACAGATTCTAGAAATTTTTAGAGAGCCGCAACATGTATTTTCTCTGTATATACTGTAATGGTTTACTGCCCATAGCAATTATGATTGCCTAATTACCTAAATGAATAAGGTCAAAATGAGCACAGAATTAAATATTTTATTTATTGCAAGATAATCTACTTTACATTAATAAGTGCACTTGATGTGAGCAGCAGTAACTAATAATTTGAGAGATAAAAGTTGCATGAAATAAGGTAGGTTTCAGAAGGGTTGCGTTGAGAGTTTCAGATATGATAAATGTTCAGAAGGGCAAATACAATTAAATTTGTAACTGCCGGATTTGAGCTTAGTTACGTCAAAAATAATGTGAATAAAATGGTACAGAATTATTTGTTAAATACAGAAAGTATACGAGCATTATGTATTAAAAGTGTATAAGCCAGCAAACGGCAAATTAGCTGAAAGGTAAATGAAACCGTACTAGCAAAATAATAATTGCAAAGAGCAATGAAAAATGGAAGGCAGCCGATCGAAAGACAATTAGTGAGACGCTAAAGGAATTCAAGTGTATCAGTGCATTATAAACAAAGTGATTTAAAGGCAGAGCAAAGTGTTGTGGCTTTATTTCAAGAAAAAAACAATTTTAGTAGTTAGGTAAAGACGTGACATCAAAACTGTAGTCCATAAGGTTAAACATGTTATCAATTCTAATTTCCTTTATAAAAATTGAAAATCTAGTTGCTAAGTGACCTGTCATTTTTTATTAATGACAAAAGAAGCTTGTAAAATTTGTGTCGGGGCGAGATTGAGCTCCTCATGTAAAAAAATAAATAAAAAGTCTATTTTTGATACCATTTGTATGTAAAGTTATTCATCAGTGTGCAGGGCATCTGTGGGTATAATTTACCAGGTGTTAAAAGTGCCAAGTGAAGCAGATTATATGTATTTAGTGACCTTATCACAACCGAACGAACAGCGGGCGGCGGCGGAATGCCAAATGAGCGACTGCGGCGGGGGCAGTGAAAACGCCGGCGAGAATTTGGGGGGAGAGGGGAGGTGAGGGGAGCGAGTGCGGTGCTTTACTAAATGGCGGGGCGGTGCAAAAAAGTCAAAGACAAAGAATTTTTGCTTTGTGATTTATGTATGAGTGATTGGGCTGTTTGATTTTGTTCGGCAGCCATGAGTTGGAGAGCCGTAAAATTCTATGTAAAGAGCCGCATGCGGCTCGCGAGCCGCGGTCTGCCGACCCCTGACCTAGGCTGTTGTAGATATTAACGATACAAGTTTGATTATGAGCATCGTAACGACACGAGTTTGATTGCCAAAACGAGACGGTGAGCCGAGTTTTGCAGCAATCAAACGAGTCTCCTTAAGTGCCATAAGCAAACGTGTATTGTTCAATATTTTATCTTCATCAATAAATTCTGGTTCAAGGTATTTCTTTATACAAAAAGAGTGCGGTAACATCTATCCATTACCGCACTCAGTGCAGTAATGAAGCTCTTAACGATACGGTAATAAGGGCATTTCGTCGGCAGCATACAGACGCTACAATCGTGCGCATTAAACACATTTTTCCCGAGTGCATGATAAATATTCCCGTATTTATTATGCAAGAGTAATACAGTGATTTTTTTAAAGAATTGCAGCATGCCCTGGGTAACCTGAATCAGTTGGCAGTACTGAAGTGTATTGTCAGTCTATGTCAAATTTGAGATTTGCAGGTTAAGTTTTGCGTCAGTCTGTGTCAAATAACCATATATTTTTACTTCTATATTGCTACCACCTGTAAGTGGAGAGGTCACAGCGTAAGTGAGACAAACAACAAACTCTTCTACACACTTGGTGAGCTGTGCGCAAGCGTCGTCCAGCGAGGTGGGGAAGTGAACCTCACGATCAAGTTTAAAATTCGCTTCTAAAGCGGAGTTTGAATTCTCAGGAATGCGCACGAGACACGTAGTGCTCAGAGTGAGACTATGTCGGCGCCATAATGTTTTCGCCCGTTCCCAGACCCTCTAGCAATATAGAAGTAAAAATATATGCAAATAACAAACAAAACCTAACCTACTAACATTGAATTTGCCATAGACTGACAATGCACTTTAGTACTGCCAACTGATTAAGGCTATCCAGGGCCGGCTGCATTTCGGTTTTTAAAAAATCATTTTGTATATTGCAAAACAATTTCGTAAGGAAAAGTTCTTCTACATTCACTTTATTACTTGATTTCAATGTACAAAATCTCAAATATGTGAATTTTTAAACTTAGCGGTCAGTTTGACATGTGAACATATTCACTAATACTTGATTGTCATTACATGAAATTTTAGAAATACAAATATTTGATTGATGAAAATTTTCAACCACATTTTTAACACTAGTTTTTTCAATTTTTTTTTGTTTTGCCCTTCTAATACCCATTAGTTCTGATTTACTGTACTTTGGTTCATATACAGGGTGCCTGAATTTCGTAGGGACAACATGGGTAACTTTTGTATTTGAAGAGATAGAGAGATGGTTAAATTAGCAAAAAGGTGCAGGTTTGAGAGCTCATTAAGAATCCATCTTCAAATTTTACTTGTCATTGCCCACTTGCCTAAAATGAAAAAAAAACAAAATCTCCTAATTTCTTTTATATGCCGTAACTTTTTTGTTACTTAAGATATTGAGATGGGATTTGAACTAATTTGCATGGTAATTTAAATACATTTATTGACACTTAATAAAACCAATCTCATTTGTGTAAATATTTAGTAATCTAACCTAACCTCAAAATTTTAAATTGGTACCGTGCAATTTTTTTGGCCCTTTTAAGAGAGGATTTTTTTCTGAATGCAATTATGTATTACATGATATGGAAACTTTTTCAAAATTTTGAAAAACTGAGCTTATTCTTTTTATAGGCAGAAATCACTAGTGCCATGATAACTTTTTTGTTGTTTTTGGATAGGCTTCTGTTTTTGTTTGTTGTGTATTTTGTTATATGTTGTTGAAAATATGTAGCAGAGACTTGCTAATAAACTGTTACTACTACAATAATTTTGTTTTTTATTTATTACGTTATCTGTGAAATTATGTTTCGAAATAAAAAGCAGGCTTATCATCATACGTGCCTTCCAGTAGTGTCAGTGTGTTCCGTATCTTTCACGTGTAAGTTATACGTTCTTGTAGCACTTGATATACGCACAAAATACATCATATTTTCAAAATTTTCCATTATAAGTTGAAGTAATAACACTCACACTACTGACAGGCACGTATGATGATAAGCCTGCTTTTTGTTTCAAAACATAATTTCACAGATAACGTGATACACAAAAAACAAAGTTATTGTGATCATAGCACTAGTGATTTCTGCCTATAAAAAGAATAAGCTCAGTTTTTCAAAATTTTGAAAAAGTTTCCATATCATGTAATACATAATTGCATTCAGAAAAAAATCCTCTCTTAAAAGGGCCAAAAAAATTGCACGGTACCAATTTAAAATTTTGAGGTTAGGTTAGATTACTAAATATTTACACAAATAAAATTGGTTTTATTAAGTGTCAATAAATGTCTTTAAATTACCATGCAAATTAGTTCAAATCGCATCTCAATATCTTAAGTAACAAAAAGTTACGGCATATAAAAGAAATGAGGGGATTTTGTTTTTTTTTTTAATTTTAGACAAGTGGGCCATGACAAGTAAAATTTGAAGATGGATTCTTAATGAGCTCTCAAACCTGCACCTTTTTGCTAATTTAACCATCTCTCTATCTCTTCAAATACAAAAGTTACCCATGTTGTCCCTACAAAATCCGGGCACCCTGTATAGAGGGTGTTCCAAAAAGAATGGGACACCGATTAGTCATAGATTCCTTACGTTATAATAAATTGATTAAATCTAACATACCTTAGTACAAAGTCCCTTCAGTAAGAAGTTATAGGGCTTTGAAATTCAATCTTTTATTTTTAATTTTTTTGTTAATTTCCACAAGTCTAGAGATATCAATTTGAATTTTGGTATACATGAATACATGCTTACTATTATGTACTCCACTAACAAATTTTTGTTCATAAATTAGACTTGACTGTAAGAGGCACTTTACCTATCTTTGAAAACTTTTTTTAACTTCGTTGTCTGTAACATTTTTTGAAATTTTAAGTTATTATCTGAAAGAGAATTAAAAAGCACAAAAACAATGTACTTTTAGTTCTTAAGCCTAAAAGCAACCGTTTACCTTAAAATGCCCATCAAAGGTTTTTGGTACCTAGTCATTAACATGTTCAATATTATCAAGTAGCCATGATCACAAAAACAATGGTCATTCAGTAAAAAACAATGATAAAATAATTAATGACATTAGTGACATAAGAATTTGTTCTTTTATGTTTAAGAAAATGCCGCTTCATGACGAATTTTCCAATTCTGAGAGGTTCGTTATGTCACAGCATTTTCATAAGCACAAAAGTAAAAAAACTCATGTCACCAACGTCATTAATTGATTTCTTGTTGTTGTTTACTAGATTACAATCATTACCCATTGTTTTTGTGATCATGGCTACTTGATAATTGCACGTCTTAATGACAACCAAAAACCTTTGATAGGCATTTTAAGGTAAACGGTTGCTCTTAAGCTTATGAACTAAGAGTACATTATTTTTGTGCATTTTACTTCTTTTTCATACAATAACCTAAAATTTTAGAAAGTGTTACAGATAAAGAAGTTAGAGCAAAAAAAGAGTTTAAAGATAGGTAAAGTACCCCTTACAGTCAAGTCTAGTTTATGAAATTTTTCCTATGAGTGCACTATACCGGGTGCTGACTTGCGCGACGCACTACAGATGTGCGGTACGATCCGATATTTTGAAGTACCGGTACTTTGTCTTCTGATACTCGATATTTTGTACCGGTATTTCAGTCAGCGATCCAATCCAATACGATTTATTTTTGGTCAGTATCGGATCGGCAGGACCGATCCTGGATTTTTGCCGCCTGCCTGGAAATAATTCATCTTTTGATAATATTATGAAATTTTTTATTTTTAATATATAAAGTTTTTAAACTACAAATTTTGAAAAAACCAAAGGGAAAAGGTCCAAAATATATCCTTTTTCTTCAAGGGTAAAAAACCTATGCCATGTGCAAATATTACTTTTATTGAACTAACAGTTCTTGAAGTCTTAAATGGTCGAACGTAGATAACTTTCAATAAGTCATTTTCAGCTTCTGCAAACGCAAGAACAAAAATCAAAACAAAATGATTTTGCTGAGCCGAAATGTTTCTGTTTAATCTGTGTTCGTATTACACTTCGGATTTCGACTGGTACAGCAAAATTGTAATTAATTAATTGCAAAATATGACTAATTCTGGTGAACCCGGAGCTCTTATGTATCCCAACAAATTTTATGGTGATGATTAAATATCCAAAGAGAACTTCATTATTCAGCTTAACTATTTATAATAGCAACAGCAACTTCTCACTAGGATATCGCAGCGAAATTCTGTAAATCCCCGAGAAAAATTTTATACCCGAGATTATACAAAATTGTGTCTATAAGGCAATTGCCACAATTGTGTCACTCGTCACACCATCGCGGTCGCCGTGGGTGTTCGGTAAATTAATTAACAGTTCTGTTTTTATTATCAGTTTTCTTCTATTATTCAGTGAAATTGTGGTTTATATTGTGTTTTTTAAACAAATATGCCACCTTCAACCAGTAACGTTTAGAAAGTATTTATTAAGACAGATTCTGGAGGAAAATGCAGACTGTGTCAGTGTGAAGTTAAAAGTTCAGACGGAACTACAAATTTAAGAACAGTTCGAAAACGAAAAGAGAAAAATGGCCATAATTTATTTATTTATAAAAATAACTATATCAAGTGGTATACCTTTAGAATCGTTGAAAAATTGCCTTTTTTATAAAGTCATAGCCGACTATGGTTTCCATTAGAAAAACACAAGTTTGTGTCATAACTCAAAAACTATAGCTTAAATAAAAAATTTGGTTAGACTGTGTTATTAAGTACTACATAATTGTCTACAACTTTTTCTTTTACACATTTTTCTAAAGTCAATAATAACAGAGCTATAGGCACCGAACGAAATTAGAAAAAAATCATTTTTGCGAAATATCTAGTTAGCCTTGCATTTTTTCCAAAAAACAAACAGCTCATTAAATTGAGCTCGTAAAACTGCAAGTCTTTCCCCATTTAACGTCTCTCTATCTCCAATACTTTCCGAGATCCCCATGCTAAACATTCAAATAAACTCACCCTGTATAGTTTTAATGTTTCAGTTATTATATTGTTAGTTTTAAAGTTTTTGAGCGTTCATATGTATACTATTTAATAAATGTATTTCTAATACTGATTTTTCAATTGTTGATTTCTTGATTGTTACGCCACTATTATTGCTAAACTTCAAATTGCTATACTAGGACCCGAAGTGTGGCATAAATATATTTAGAAGATATCCCGGATTGATTGTGTACCGGTATTTCATGTACCGGTACTTTTTGTATACGATACTGCTCCGAACCGGTACTTTTAAGTCGATGCGATACGATACGATGGTACCGGTACTTTTCGGTGTATCGAACATCCCTACGACGCACCATAGGAATTTGCATAGTAAATTCTTATGTTCAATTATTTGCTCCCCTAATTATTTTAGAGCTAAACTGTAATAGTATATTGTATGTTAAGAGCTGAAAGTGCATTCTTGCCGCTTGCGCATGAATATTGCTGGTTGAGACGAAGTCGAAACCAGCAATCATGCAAAAGCGGAAAGCGCACTTTTAGCTCGAAACATACATACTATTTTTTCGACGACTGAGCATATTATTAAAGGAAAATATCAAATTTCGTTTTATCGCAAAAATTAATTGACAATCAAGTTAACATTACTCGCGCAGTCTATATGACATGTGACGCGATTATTTCCACAAATGACGGGCGTTGTCAAGGAAACATTCGGACGTGGCTACCTATTTTGTTCACGCCAAAACCCAAAACGCTCGGCGAGCGGCAAAAAGATGAAAACGCACGCTCAGCGGCAAATGTCAACTTTCTGTTGTCAAGTGACAGTGAGAAAAATCTACTTTCGATGTCAGTCGTCGAAAAATACATTTTTTGTAGAGAAAAAATACTGCATCCATTCATACTGTTGCTAACAATTTTTCATTTCAATTCAGTGATGTGCTGTCGTACTGAATAGACGTGTAAGCTACGCTACGGCAAGTTTCAAATTCGTAAGCCAACATGGGTGGAAATTCAACTGAACGCACAACACGCGCAGGTAGTGCCGCAGATAAAGACAAGGACGAGGCCTTAATTCAAAAAATTGTCGAAAATATTTTGGCAAACAAAGCATTTATGGATAAGGTTCTCAGTGTTGCTATCGACAAACTTAATAATCATATGAACAATATGTTTAAATCTTACGAAGAAAAAATTGAAGTTCTTCAAACCAAGTTATCGGCGGCGGAAAACGCTCTAGAAGAGCAGGAGCAGTATTCACGGCGGAATAATTTACGTTTCTTTGGCATTCCTGAAAACGAGGGAGAACAGACCGATCATGTAATAAAAGAAATTTGTCGTGAGAAACTGGGCATCGAATTATCCGACTCCGATATAGATTGCAGTCACCGCCTGGGTCACAAGGTAGGAGAACACAAACCAATTATAGTAAAATTTTGCAGAAGATCGGTTAAAACGCAAATTTTTAATAATAAAAGAAAATTTGCTGGGACTAAATATATAATTCGCGAAGACCTCACTCGGAAACGTCTTGCAATTGTCAAAGAAGCCTCTTCTAAGTTCGGTTTCAAAAATGTGTTCACCAGCAATGGCATGGTTTTTGTTAAGTTTAAGGGCAAAGTGCATAAAGTACACTCTTTAGATGGCGTAAAATCTCTTTCTTAATCAATTGTGCCGTAGTTATGTCCAATAAAATTAATATTTTTCCTCTGTGTGTCTTATCACAGTAGAAATAATAATTTATTTTTTAGCATACATATTTTTTTTGTCAGTAGTAGTTACTTGCTAAGTTAGTATTATTTAATACTTATTATTATTTAGTTCATAGAATTTCCTCTCTATTTAAATATATTTGCCTGAAACGTAATTATTATCAAATATTTGCAGAACACGGTTTTATCGTTCTTGCTGGGACCGTAGCCTTGCAATAGAGATTTTGTTAAGTTTAATAGAAGCTAACGTCTGGTTATTTTGGAATATATTGCAATAAGCAATTTGAACTAACATGGTTGTCATTTAAATATGTGTAATAGGTTGAAAGTAGCACACTTAAACATACGCTCCCTACCAGCTAATTTTTTAGAACTTAAAAGTCATGTAATGGAGTTCAAGTATGATATCTTTGGCTTGTCAGAAACGTGGTTGAATGTTACGTATGATAATAAATTATTTCAAATAGATGGTTACACCTTAATACGTAAAGATAGAATGTCGCGAGGAGGGGGTGTGGCATTATATATTTCAAACAATATTAAGTTTAATAAAATTCAAATTGGCGGGACTGTGGAGCAGTTGTGGGTTTCGATAGAGTATGGTTCAGAAAGTCTTGTTTTGGGAGTTGTATATCGGCCTCCAAAACTAGACCTCAAAATATTTCTCGATGAGCTTGAAGACACTTTTTCTGAATTCATCTCAAAAACTGACAAAATTATCTGCTTGGGTGACTTCAATATCAATCTCCTAAATAACGACAACCCCGGAGTTGCTCTTTTTAATTCATTTCTGGACTCAATGGGGCTATCTCAAATGGTAAACGAACCTACCAGACTAACTGCAACTAGTAATACATTAATTGACCTTATAGTGACATCCGATAAAGATCTCATCCCATGCTCCGGAGTACGAAATTTTCATGCATCAGATCATGATGTAATTTTCTGTGATATTAACATACTGAAACCTGAATCTAAAACATTATTTGTTAAAAAACGTAACTTAAATGAGATCAATAAAACGGATTTTGATAGAGATTTACATTTATTGCCTTGGAACTCAATATATTTCAACCCCGATATTAATCAAAAAGTTAATATTTTAAACTCCTGCCTGAATGAAATTTTTAACTTACATGCCCCAGTCCAAGTGCGAAAAGTTTCTAAATCCTACTCACCATGGATAACTGATAATATAAGATTATTACAGTCTCTCAGAAATAAAGCTAAAAATAAATATCGTAAAACCAAGCTTGCCCGCCATTGGGATTATTACAAACAGTTACGTAATTTTACCACTCTAGCTATACGCAACGAGAAGAAAGCATATCTTGATTATAAATTTCGTAACTTAAAATCTAGCAAGTCTCTCTGGAGAGAGTTAGAACGCTTTGATATTGGGGTCTCAAATCACACAGCGATACCCATACATTTGAGCGATGTTGACAAGATAAGTGACTTTTTTATTAATAGTATACCAAAAACTAATACAACTAGCACTGAACTAATTGATTATTATAAATTCAACACAAAAGATAACGTTAGCACTGAATTTGAATTCCATACTGTGAATGCAGACACTATAATATCTATTCTTAATAAAATACAGTCAAAATCCATCGGACCAGATGACATTAGTCTAGAAATGATAAAATTCTGCTGTCCTTTTATTATACAATTCTTAACTCACATAATCAATAGCTGCTTACTTCAAAACAAATTTCCAGATTGCTGGAAACAAGCGTATATTATCCCTATCGCAAAAATTAAACAACCTACCGATCTGAAACACCTACGTCCGATTAGCATACTTCCTGTGTTGTCTAAAGTACTTGAAAATGTAATAAACGATCAGCTAAGAGGTTATTTATCTAGTCACAATATTTTACCTTCTCTCCAATCAGGCTTCAGACCTCAGCACAGTTGCACTACTGCTCTGCTAAAAGTTACAGATGACATATTACGTTCAACTGATCAAGGTAAGCTTTCTATCTTAGTCCTGTTAGACTTCACTAAGGCGTTTGACACAATCGACCATCGCATACTATGCGCTATACTGCATTTCATTGGACTTACACAAAATGCAATTGAGCTTCTGACCGATTATCTTTCGGGCAGGTTTCAGTGTGTTAAATTACAAGAGAAAAAATCTAATTTTTCCCCTTTATTATCTGGCGTTCCCCAAGGGTCTATCCTTGGACCTTTGCTATTTTGTATTTACACATCCAATTTCAGTAACTGTATTGAATTCTGCGACTATCATGCGTATGCTGATGACACACAAATATATTATTCTTTTTTTCCATCTGATGTCCTAAACAGCGTTACGAAGATAAACATGGATCTACAAAATATTTTCAATTTATCGCTGGAGCACAATTTATTTCTAAATCCATCAAAATCACAAATAATGGTGTTTGGCAGAAAGCATCTCTGCAATAATATACAAAACATCGAAATTATAATTAACAACACCATAGTTCCTCAAATAGAGGGTAAAAAATTTAGGATTGCTGCTGGACAATTCTTTTAGGTTCTCCAGTCACATCTCAAAAAACGTTCAAAAAGCTTACGCTAATTTAAGGAAATTATTTCCCCATAGGCGTTACTTTTCTACTAAAACTAAAACTTTACTCTGTGAATCATTAGTCTTGTCTCAATTTACTTTTTGTAGTCCATTATATAGCCCATGCCTAAGTTTTATCGACAAAAACAGAATTCAGAAAGTTCAAAACTCCTGTCTAAGGTATGTGTATGGTATTCGCAGATTTCAACGTGTGTCTCACAAGCTTGCTCAGATTGGTTGGTTGAATATGCAAAATCGGTTTTACTTATGGTCTGCGTGTTTATTTCATAAAATTATTCTATTTAAAACTCCGCCATATCTCATGGAAAAAATCTCATTTCGAACGGACGTTCATAATATCAACATCAGAAATAAAAGAACAATCACTCCGCCGGCGCACACAACTGCTCTGTATGAACGCTCGTTCTCGTATAATGTCTCGAAGATATATAATTCACTACCCAACTCATTGAAAACGTTATCTCCAATAGCTTTTAAACGTCATCTATTTGAAATTTTATTCTCGCGTCAAATTTAGTTATTACTGAAGCAGTATGCTACTTTGAACCCTCCAATGTTTTCCTGTATAGTTTTTCAACCATAACCACTAATTTAATTTTTTTTTTCTTTTGTATATAAATAGTGAGTAACTATTATGATCAGCCTCACTGAATAATAATATAATATATTGTAATTTAATTTATAGGTTTAGGAACTTAATGTATAAATGAAATATATATTGCTAAGGTTTAAGTGGTAGAGCAGGGTGTACGGTAAAGTACCTACACTACTGAACTTCACCTTGTGATTCTTTTCTTTTCTCTTCTTTTTTTTTCTTTCTTTCATTATATTCATTATATTTATGTACAAGAAAGGAAAAGAATAAAGACGTTTATTATTATTATTATTATTATTTTCCAGAACCGAAGGAATGCAAAAAATCAAACTAGCATTTTTACAGGAATCAGTGATGCCATGGAATTATTGAAACAAGCCAATGCCAACGCAAGTGCGTGCGGGGCGATCATCCAGTCACTGCCGTCAAAAGATTGAATTTATTGTCATTTTTCTCGTTTTGGTGTACGTTCTGAACCTCATTATTACACCTAGAATTATTTAATAACGTGCCTGTACTTTAAACTTAAAATAAATCAGTCTTTTAATGGTTGTACTGTTTGGAATTTGCCGATACGGATATTTTACAATAAACAAGGAGCTTAGTTAACGAACGTCCACCATACTCGTAAAATCATTTTTGTTATGGACAAGGTCTAGGTACCTTAGAGACATTAAGCAGAACATAATTAATAATGAAACATCAATGACAAACAAACAAACAACACATATTGTCGCTCCGCACGCCTTTGCGTTGGCATTGGCTTGTTTCAATAATTCCATGGCATCACTGATTTTTGTGAAAATGCTAGTTTGTTTCTTGCATTCCTTCAGTTCCGGAAAATGAAAAATTGTTAGCAACAGTATGAATGGATGCAGTATTTTTTTCTCTACAAAAAATGTATTTACACTTTAGCTCTAAAATAATTAGGGGAGCAAATAATTGAACATAAAGAATTTACTATGCAAATTCCTATGGTGCGTCGCGCAAGTCAGCACCCGGTATATTAGTAAGCATGTACACCAAAATTCAAATTGATATCTCTACATTTGTTGAAATTAACAAAAAAATAAAAAATTTAACTTCGAGGCCCTATAACTTCTTACTGAAGGGACTTAGGTTTAATCGATTTATTATGACGTGAGGAATGACTAATCAGTGTCCCATTCTTTTTGAGACACCCTGTATACCGCCTCAGAAAAGGGGTGAAGAAGTATAGTCAAAATTATACCCATTCGGAGTCACGTGACTTTTGTCTGTCTCTGTTCATCTTTAGTAAAATAGATGAAATGGAAGAAATTTGAAAAAAAGGCATGTCGATTCATAAAATTAATTTGAAAAATTTGACGTTTCTAATCTGTCAGATTATATTTTTCGTGTAAGTTATTGAGATAAGGGTAATAAAACCTAAAATTGTTTAGCCGAAAACTGGAAATTAAAAGAAACCATCGGACATGCGGTATAACGAGCAGTCACAACAATTAATTTGAATATTATGCGTTTTTTTTATGAAGAGTACAATATTAATAATAGTAAATCAACAGTTTCACCCTCCAACGCTGTTCGCCGTGCTTCTCTTGCGTTAAATATCTCGGAGAGCACAATTTACCGAAATATGAGCCAGAAAGTGAAGAATACAAAAACGGAAGTCGACGAAGCAGTCAAGACACTGTATATAAAATGTATGTAGCTAAAGAATTTGTAACCATAAAAAATCTAAAAAATGCTTGGTTGAAGAATCTGGAGATTTTTCACATTCAGTTTCTTCCCTAAATAGATTGTGTAAGGAAATAGGCTTCAAATGGCAATGTTCTATAACAGAATATGCATGCACAGAAATTGACTTAAAATTTGCTATACGCAGCAGGTTTTTAATGTAGCAGCTGACATATCTTTATTATATTTACATTTTACGACATGTTATGTTTTCTTTAACCTGTAAATTCAGTTTGATTTCATATAAGAGAATAAACCCGTAGCAACCTTGTTTTAGAAATTGGCATATGTCAGGATAACCTACAAAACGGAATGTCATTTATTTCCCTAAAATTGCATTTTTAAGAATCGACATACGTAAAATTACTAGATTATCACGTGACTCCGAATGGGTATAAATTTGACTATATGTAGTATTGGATTACTAATTATCAGAGATAACCGTGCGGCAAGTTGCCTGCCGCTGCAAATCGATGCTCAAGCTGTTGTGACGTCTCCGTCCGCTCAGTGTAAACTTTCATGGGATGTAATTCAAAAACTGTTGATTCTAGAAATTTCACGTTTCCACATTTGTTCTTAGAATGTCCTTAACAAATTTTTTTTTGGTTTACACCCTCTTTAAGAGACTGCTAAGTCTGGATAGAGTAAGAATGACTATTCAATTCACC
Organism: Agriotes lineatus; assembly: GCA_940337035.1. Taxonomy (NCBI): domain Eukaryota; kingdom Metazoa; phylum Arthropoda; class Insecta; order Coleoptera; family Elateridae; genus Agriotes; species Agriotes lineatus. Next base: position 1,581 of record CALNHX010010333.1, on the reverse strand, counting down.
TGTCATCTGTCAAAAAGTAACCAATGAAAATCCAGAATTCTGACGTTTCTTGACCAATAAAAAAAATATCAGTGGATATATCTTCCTAGAAGGTATTCAAGTGATTATTTTTAACAAATGCTATTTTTATTAGAAAAAGTCAATATTAGTGTTCTGTTACTATAGAAATTGCGTAGTTTGTTGCTAGATTTACTGATTGACTAATTTGAAAAAGTAGTTTGGTTCATTAAATAGTCCCTCGAATACCATTCTTAATCAAAGTTAAGTAGATTATTTTTGCGGTGGTATCACTACTCATGTCGATTGCGCTTTGGATTAGGACTCGTGCTATCGCACTCGTCCCAATCGTACCAAAGCGCAATGGACATTCGTGACACCACCGCAAAAATAGTCGACATAACTTTGACTACTCATGGTATTATAAGTGAATATTTGTCTATATTCAATTGAAACATTTAACTGTCTGTAATATATCCAGGAATAATTAAATTATTCGAGAAAAAGGTTCCAGAAATATAAAAGAAATTTTTTATGAGAGTAAATGATATTGTCACTAAATTCTGCTTAGATTTTAAAATATTTTCTAGTCCTTTGCCACAATTAACTTCGTTGGCTAAAATTCAATTAGCAGCTTTCTGCTAGTATTCATCCGATTTCCCTACTGTATTTTAAAATAACATGTGAGCAAACGAAAGTGAAATCAAGCTTGGCTTTGAAAATTGAAACATGTGTCGAATATTAATTCACATTATGTTAATGTTCTAGAATAAAATACACAGACATAACCTCAACCCAGGCTTGTACAGTACTCAGTAACTGTACTTTGAGTACTTTTAGTGTACTCAGTACGCAGTCTGCAAGTACATTTTTTTTAAATGTACTTGTACTTGTATTTGTGTACTCGAGTACATATCCCTGTACTTGAATACATTTTCCGGTACTCGAATAGATTTACGTGTACTCAAATACGTTTACGTGTATTCGAGTACATAATCGGGTACTGGAGTACATTGCACTGCGCAATAAGTACCTACATTTTTATTCAATTTCAGACATGTGGCCGCCAGTCGCCATAAAAAGCTTAATTGCAGTCGTGCAGTGCAGGTTTCTGGTTAGTTCGGTAGTTCATTGTTTAAAAAGTGACTGACTACAGTGATTACTGATTAGTGACCAGATACTAAAAGTAATAGGTAGGTAAGTAAGCAGGTACCTCAATTAATGCTACGTTCTTAATTACTAGACCTTAGGTAATAAAAGCATAATCAACGAAGTTCTGCGCCATATTCAGATCACCTCGGCCACTTATCATGTGTGTTTATAAAAAGTATAGCATTGACATGAATTTTAGGTGTTTTACATAATGATAAAGAGATTAAATTACTTGTATTTTTTACTTTATGTTTTCTAATGTACAAGAAGAAAACGTCTTCTTTTTATACAATATTATACAAAAGTTCTTTCATTCTATTTATTCTAGCCATCATCGGCTGCAGTAGAACGATTATTTTCATTCGCGACACTGGTAAACAGACCACGTCGCCATGCCCTGACAGATGACAATTTTGAAAAACCTGTTACTTT
>CALNHX010010332.1:0-41233 GCA_940337035.1 Agriotes lineatus | reverse complement strand
GAAGAATTTTAGTAAAATTCCTCAAAACCGTATGTAAGTTTTTGATTCACATAATTCTTACATTTATATATATATATATAGAATTGACAAGAAAGCTTATAGTTACACTTCAAGAGCCATGAATGTTACGTTATCTTGTTATAAACAAAATAATAAAACTACTAGTTTTGAATAAAATGTAGCAATAAACGAAAGTGGGCAATATTAACGTTGAAACGTCAGTATTCAAAACAACTAGCTCATAACATACCGCCGGAGAGGGGTTGCAGGCATAGAGAATGCGTAATAAGTTTACCAAACCGTTGTAAGCAGTAGCTAACTAATAGTTAAGCGCTCCAGGTTCAACAATTTACCGTGCCACTCTCCTGAACTACAGTGAGTAATCAAGATACTACGTAATATGGTCTGTAAGAAAAACAATAGCGGCTAGTGTTAAACGTCAACAATACATTATTCACAATAATGAGCGGAATACCCAAAAAGACACTTGGAAGAAAGAGATTACATAAGTAGTATGGGATATATAAATACAGGGTTTGATTAAATAAAGCGCACGGAATTGATTAATCGAAGTGTAAAAATCCTAATCGAAATGAACTCTAACAGGCATTTGGTAACATAGATAAATAGATAAAATGTAAATTATCGTATAAAAAAAATAAGAATTTTTTCGCATAATCGCCGGATGGCTCACATATATTGAAATGGTTTTAAGCCCACAATTTGGCTCGGTTTGCAGTGCGAAATATTTAACCAATTCGATAAAGCACATAGTTAAGATATTTCATATAATTGCAATTTTAAACAATAATAAAAGTATTAAATGTATTGGTAATGAGATGCGAGAAGAAGTAATTAGTCGGATAAAGGCACGTAAAAGCAAAGCATGTCTCAGAGGATTTGAATTGAAGTTTCAGTAAAATAATACAATCAAAATGATAGGTTTGGGCATAGTTAAAGTCAGACCAAACGAAAGTAATTGACACAAAAGGTTTGTTATGTGCATACTAAATGAGCGCAGTTATTAATAAAAGTAAAGGCTAGTGAAAAGGCGAGCAATCTGAAAGGTAGTGTTATGAGCCAAAAGTCACTTTTCGTATTAATTTAACGATGTGCCTTATCCTTGCCTAATTCAAGGCACTTTGCACATTTCGCTCTAACTATTTACCCTATATCTGACTAATCCTAGATCTAACTTACTTTAAATAGCCTAATTTCAGTTACCCATTTCCTCAAGTAAAGTCACTGCAGGTTAGGCCTCACGTTGTACGCGTGCTATGTTGGTTGCAGATGCGATTTTTCTGCAAATTTGGAATTCTGGGCCTAGCTGTCAATTATCATTAGCCATTTTCACTTGTCAGAAGATGGATGTGGTGAAAAGCATCTTTGGTTAATCGATGCACGAATATTTATAATTCGGTTTTGTCACGCTCATCCTAGCATGAAAATGTATATCTTGGTGTAAATTTTGTCCGGGAGACGTCCCCGACGTTTTTGTTGTGATACATTTCAAGCACGGACTTTTGTCCGGAATTCATCTGACAAGCACATGTAATTACTTGGGCGATTCGGAGCAGAACACCTAACGGTATGCTATTTTGACAATTACTGGTTATATTTCTAAGGCGGAATGTTGTCCCTTTTAGCTCCCCTTTGGTACGGGCGGTGAACGCACTCAATTCCCTTTTGGTACGGGCGGTGAACGCACTTAGATTAGGAAGCAGTCCTTTAGTATGAACTAACGCATCTCTGTTGGTGTGCTGCGAGCTTTGTACTTGGTAGCGCAGAACTTTTCGAGGCGTTTGGTTGATGGATTTGGCCCCTCTTGGAGAGCACTTTCTCCAGGCAGTTGCTGCAATCGGCTGGCTGTGAGTTTGGGAGATTTCCAGTCCCTAAAACAGGCTAGCAGATTTACTGGCCCGAGATCTCTACGTTACCTGCGGTTGGATCTCCTGGCTTCCTCGACATCGTGCAGTAGGCCTCCGATTGAGCACGTTTGTCACCTGGTGCAGTCAAGGTCTGTCTTTGCAACTTGTGCAGTTCTTTAGCTCGACCAACTTAACTTGTGTTTTGTAGGCCTCATTTTAATGTGTTTAATTATTGTTTGGGCTACGGCCAGATTTTGATAATTGATTAAATTTACTTACTTTAATGTTGTGATAACTCACCTGCAGTTTAAAGTAAACCTATTTTGTTGTATAACATTTTAATATTTGCAACTTGACATTTCAAGCCTCCATTAGCGTTCAGGCTGTGTCTAATGTAGATGCATAGGGACGATAAGGTTTCCCTTATGTAAATTTTGTGAAGCAATTCTTGCATACGCCTTATTTTTAGACTCGATCTCAGTGGAGAGATCTGTCAGTTCAGTTGAACTTGGCTTAGTGCGGCCCCATTTTGCAAGAAATTAGCGAAATCAGTCCGTCGTTGTTTAGAGCAATTATGCCCCTTTAGGGCGAGATTTAATTAGCGTGTTTCGGGTAATTTTGCGCCCCTATAAACCAAGATCTTGGGTAATAATGGGATTTGTGTACAATTGATTACTAGTATAATTATGTATTTTTGCAACTGAGGGTTTAGCGTTGATTTCAACTTGACAAACAAAACAAAACCTTAACTGCCGCTTAAATTTGAGACGCGTTTGGTCATACATGCGAATTGCTACGATCTTCGACTACTGTATTTATTTAAACTGGTGAGTTCATTCTGTGATAAATTTTACTATCTTGGTATATGAAATCTGGGTTGTGGTGGTATTTGTTGTTGTTGTGATATACTACCGAGCACTGTTAATATTTTATTAAATTATATATACTTGTTACTTATGCCTGCGAATTTGATTTGTGTGTCCTTGTCGCTATCTCTAATTTTCAGGATCGCTTAGTAGCACCTTCCGTAGTGTCTTGTTTGATGATTAGTAAAGTGCTGGGTCACCTGCTACTTGGCGCCCATAATTTACTCATAGTTTCAGCTTACGCTTTAAGTCTTTTGTTCGACCCACGACCAGCTCCGGCTGAGAATCCGGTAGCCTTTGCTACTCCTTATTTTATAGTCAGAGTTAGGTAACAGTAGATGAAAGCAAGATAAGGATAGTCTAAAAAATTGCAAAGAGCAACCCAGAATTAGGCAACGGAAAAGAAAAACAAGTGACGTGTCAAAATGGTGAACTCAAATGCCAGTGCTTCAATAAAAAAAATGCAAAAAGCAGAGCAGTGATTTTAAAACGTTTGTGTGTGTAATGAGAAGGGCAATAATAGTCATAAGCAAAGGACGATTTTTTAGATTTAAGAAAATGTTAATTTAAGATTTATGTATTCAAACTTTACTCCGTTCATAGTTATTTGTTATCCAAACGAATTTCTAGTTACGGGTATTGAACACGACTTAATTCCACATGTAAAGCCTCCACACGTAAATACTGCACGCCGTCAATTGGAGTATTCCTTTCCTTCTATAAGTCTACGTTAGGTAGAAAGAGATGAATGAGTGTAAAACACTCCATTTCGTAAAAAGTGAATTACGTTAGAACCAGTAAACGTAGAATTAAAATTTTTGTTGTATTGTAAAGCTTATGAAAAGTACGTTTTCGGACACTCATTTAAAAAAAATATGGCTCAACCATTTTAGCAAAATTAGGATTAATGTAAAAAAAATTAATAAAAACAGTATACATTTAAAGAATATAAGGTTTGTTCTTAGTTTCCGAAATTCTTCAAGTAGTTGTAAGCAGAATAGTGTAAAGAAAATTAGATAACTTCTTTCGGTTTTTCTGTAATTCCATTTTAAATTTTTCTTGCACATCATCTATCTCTTACGAGCAAACGCGAATCTTCATAGCTCTTGCTCGCTTCAACAACGCTGCAAGAATCTAGGATCGCACAATTGCCCGTTACACATAATCAGAATAACGTCGCTGCTTCATCCAGAGAAAATTGTTGGCTAATTGTACGCCTTCTGCTGCGTACAGAGCAGCATTCAGCTTTATTTGCCGATTAGTTTGAGAAAGAGGCAGATCTAAGAAAGAGTACAGTAGTTGCATAGTCCTCTTACTTCTACAATTAGGAGCCTTAAATAAGCTTAATCCTCTTATGCAGGTGCACACAACCTTGTCAATCACTACACTGTATATATTAACTGGGAACTGGCATTTGAGGCTCAGTACCTTCCCGGAACGGAATAATTACTCCAAACAGGTCCTTAGTTTGTGAATTATGATCGTTTCCTGTCATTCTGTATAAACTAAAATGTAAACATTACCACTGTTGATATACGTTTATGCATTTTATTCACCTTTCGTGAGAAATATTCAAGTATGTCATATTCTGCATTAAATATGCGAAGAACGCAAATTGCGTAAAGGCATAGGTCTATAAAACTATATCCATTATTTAGTTCAATAATTTAGTAAAATGCAATTCCATTCATTACTGCAACGATCAGTATTACTCTATTACTGGGTAAGTATCTTGTCGATTTTAAAATTTTTTTAGTGCGGGCGTTTTTACTATGCGTGCAGACCACTTGTTCTGTCAGTACGCAAGAGCGATATCATAGCAGTAAGCGCACTGAGTAACTGTAATATTGGTATCCTGCTTTAATCCACTACAGAGAGTGGGACATAAAGTTGTGCTACGTATAATCGGCCAACGTTGCCGCAAACAAAAACTAAATAGCGTGTTCAATTCCCTTAATAGCAGAAGATCACGGTAACATAGCAACGTGATGCTATTTTGTTGTTAATAAAAAGCGAACAATTGAATTAAACTATTGGAAGCTTGGGCAAATTTGTACTCCTGCACCTGTGGAAACGTTGGCATCAAGTTCCGCAACAAAAATTTGTAAATTTTTTAATTGGCTTCCAAGTGGATACCGGCAGCCGACACCTTGAGTTTCCAATTTTCGACTACAGTTCCACTAAGCATCGGAAGCCAGAGACCTGGACTGCATCTCATCAAGGGGGGCTGCAAGAGCATTCCAATCAACATTTGAGGCCAGGGAATCGTCTGCAAGCGGAGAAATTCCAACGGCGTCACCTGCGACCAGCATCGAAGCAAGATCGACCAGAACTTTAAGAGGTAGGATCTAACTGTAAATTGAGTGTCAGAATTTGGAAAAGGTATATAACTACGAGAATAAACCTTGCTGAAGAGGCCTATCGCATATCCAAGAGTCCAAATACGGCTCAACCTTCAGAAAATCCATGGCGTCAGTAAATTTTGTGGTTTTGGGCAAAATCAAGCTATTTTACAGGAAGTAAAACTAAACATTATCTCGCGTCTATTCTGCATCACACAGGTAAAACAAATAATGTGAGGTTTTGTTGCCAAGCGGAATATTCAAATTATTTACCTGACGCTTTCTCGCTTAATTTCACTATCAAAACATTCAAAGTAACGTTCATTGCACTAGCAAAAGTTTGGTGTTTATATGAACTAGAATCGCACATTTGAACTACTAATTTAGTCAACTTCTGATCCCAACTGAGAAACGAATTTTTTGTTTTGCCGTGAGCTAGTATAAAATATTGCAGTTAAATAAAATATTAAGAAAGGGACATTTAACCATTCATTTGGAACATCAACTAATACATTTCTTTTTAACTAGCCTTAAATTACTGACAGGCAAAGTAAGGACAATAATAAATTAACCTGAGAATTATGTGGTGATTTGCCCTAATTATTAAATTTTCCAATTTAAATTAACCTTTATAAATCAAGGCCTTAATTACAAACAGGCACGGCAACGTGCAGCATTGTACAGTCAATTATTTCATCAAAATATAAGTAAAATCGGGCGCTGACTGTTTTTAACAAATAAAGGCAAGGTAATTGCCGGAAACAGTTCATCAACAATAAAGTTACAATCAATTTCACTCGGTAAACAGACGATGGTTGTTTAACAGATTGTTTAAAAAACTTTGAAACAAAATTTTAAGATCTACAACTAATTGGTGATTTACATGATGGGTGCAATTCAATAAGTCATGTATTTTGCTTTTATCGGATATCATGAGATACGATGCCAGGTGCGCGAAAAATTGGAGCAATAGAAAGACCTGACCTTAATAGCTGCCACATGTGTTGGAAAGCTCAGGAGAATCTGTTAAGATGGGCTTGTGACTGCATATTTCCCAGTGTTCTCCAACAGGCGGATATGAGAGCAAAGCAGAGGTAGTTCGCACATCTAATAATTTTCGACAAGTAGCACGGTGAATATTGAGACCCTCGTAAAACTATCAAAACAGGAAGAAAACTATGTACTAGAAGTTTTCGAAAGACAACAATGCCAACTGCGCATTCAAAATCAAGATAAACTACTTAGGCAACTTGAAATATACGGGAGTGTTTGAAGTTGCCTGATTCATAGCAAAAGCAGGTTGAAATTCACTTTTAGAACGTATAAAATTAAACAGAACATTAAAAAAATTGCTATGAAATTCAAAGCTCGAATATGAGAAGTGTATTTTATTCAATCTGACGAACCTAAAGGTGACCAGAATATTGGTCTATTTCTGTTATTCTATCTCTGCATAACAAGAACCACGGCTAATCACGTTAATTTACGGTTTATCAATAGATTTTACAAGAACAGTTCTGCCACTGGAAATATTCAAAATCGTATTTCTTTAAGCCATCCCTTTTTCAACATATAAAGTGTAGTAGTAAAACCTGTGCTCTATCGTGGCAGGGAATCTGCCTAAAGATCTGTGATATTCTTAATGCAAGTGATACTTTCTTCTTCTTTCGTGGTATTACAGCCCTCAGTCGGCCTGAGTCTTCTCAATAGTTCTCTTCCATAAGCCTCTGTCTCTTACCACTGCTTCCCAGTTTCGTATCTGGAGAACTTCCAAAGAAGGTTTTTACTATTTTCTTGCAATCATTGCCGTGGCTTTCTCTTCCTCTATTTCCATCAAAATGCGCCATGAAGATCGTTTTAGGAATTCGCCACTCTTGCATACGCTGTGCGTAGCTAGTCCACTTTAACTTGATGGGTTTTAAATGGAAACTATATTAGGAGATTTGTACAATCCTTCGAGCCTTTGATTATAACTTAAACATATTCGCTAGCATTCATTCTCTTGAACGGGTCCATATTTTTTTCGCAGGAGTTCTTTACCAAATATCCTGACGTTCTCTTCCGTTTGCTTAGTCATAACGGTCTTAGGATGGTTGTCTAGATCTTTACCTTGACCGCTCTATTATCTTAGATTTACATGCATTTTATAACGCATAATAGGCGCCGTTTCCTGCAACGATTCTTCGCCGAATTTTCTGTGTCATGTCATTGTTCTCGTTTAGTCATTTGACATACTCTCCGGACTGGTTTCATAGCCATGTATTTAATTTTACCTTGTCTATAGGTAAAAATAAACCAGGACAACATAATGTAACTAATAGGCCGTAGAACATTACTCAATAATGTAGTGGCATTGTTGAAGCAGAAGTGCTCAATGTTTCGCTCACTTTCTTAAAGAGTTTCATCAGGAGTGAGAACCGTAAGAAACTACGGTGACTCAATTTTTAAAGCATGAGAAGTAAAAGTATTGCAAGAATAAGTGATGGAAGAGCATGGTAACTCAACGTGTCCCACGTCAGAGGCGAAACTCTTCTACCGATCGGAAACAAAAGGAAGAAATGTACAATTAAAAGTCGCCGTAGTTGAATGAAGAAGGCCGGGTGAGAGAGTAGAAATTAGAGCTTTGCACATAGAAGAGGGCCATTTTTGTCTTGATTGATGTTGTAACGGTTTAGCAAATATTTCTGCTAAAGAAGAATGAGTATTTACGAATGACAGAAGTTCATCAGAAGGAGTCTCATGGCTGGTATTCCGTTAGCCGATGATGATACGAGACCTGACCTGAAATAATAGTGTTAGGCGATGTGGGTTTTAACTGAACGTCCTGTTTTACCAATGTATACAGCATTACAGGAGCAATGGGTTCTATAAAGACCTTTTGATGACATGGTTTTTAATGTAACCTTGGGTGAAGAAAGATTCTATGAGATCTTGTTCGGAGGTTTGAACATCGTCAGTTTCGGTGTTGACATAGTTGACACGTTAATTTACCATACTCTTCTCCTCTTTAGGTTTGTAGAACAGTTTTACCTCTGATGTGGCCAATACGTTGTGTCACTGTGCTCTTTCCTTCCGACACACCCAAAGTGAGCGAAACGTCGAGTTTTTCTACCTCAAAAATAACACGGTCCAATCTCGGACGCCATTTATTACATAATGACGAGCCTTTCAAATCAAACATACAGTCTCCAAACGTACAACACGAAAAAGCGAAAAAATATTATGATTGTGGGGAGAGGCAATGCAGATATCTATAATATCTATGGCTTGACTTAGATGCTTCGCTAAATAGCACTAGCAACTATGAAACTGAAATTCGCAGAAGAATTCAGCTGGACAAACAGCATCGAGCCAGCCTATAAGAATACAGAAATTTTTAGATATCAGACGCGAAACAAAGATCAGACTGATACAGACGCTTTTTTCGGTTTCTCAATATACTTCTGAAATCCGGAGAAACTGTGCTGCTGACCATGATTGTGTAGATACATTTGAAATGTTAATAACTCCTTGCACCGGACAAACAGCTCTACATTGGCACAGGTTTAGCTAAAACCGACAGTGTCAACAATCGTTGATTCCAATATACTTCAACTCTTTGGACAAATCACTACATGATATAAAAACTTATAATCCAAGGTACATCTGAAGGCAAACTAATAGGCACCGAGTCATCATAAACTGACCAAATTGATAGCAAAGAACACTTGCACCAATATTCAACAAATAGTGAAAGAATTATATATACAAAAAGCAGATCTTAACACACTACAGACACAGCTCAGAATCATCGAGTACTACTAAATCTTAAGCTGGGTGAGTTGCTTCAAGGAAAAGTTTGCTGGCTATAATGATTATCTTTCTTTCAATATTCCTTTAGCTGGCGTTAGGAAGGGGGGTTGTCTTCAAAGCCAATACGCTGCTGTAGGTGCTATGTGTTGCCGAGCATTTGTACTACCATCTTCCTTGTCTGTCTTAACAGTCACGTTATACTATCCAATCGCATCTGATGCAAAATAAGACACCAGACCTACCCACAGCAAGTCCCACGACGGACAGGGGCTCCTCTTTCTCTCCGTGAAGCTGCTGTAAGAAACCCGATACTTTCTTGAACGCCTCCTGCAGCTTGCACTACTTCAAAACTGCTTACAATTCCTCTTTGCCCCAGTTCTAAGGGCTCCGCACTATTTAGCACAAATGTCGCTGCCTCTCACGCGCTTCCAGGGCTATATTAACCTCGCAATTGTTTCAAATATTACCACAGAAACAACAGCTATCACTTGACGTACTACTCAACACTTTAAAACTCTCGTAGGGGTGCAACAAATCAAAGCAACCTTCTACAGCCTACCCAAAAGACACTACACTAATTATAAAACACGGAATTGGGAAAAATTGGTATTTATTCGCTTTTAAATGGATTATTTGTGGGGAAGCCAAAATAACACACCTCACAGTTTGGCTTCCCCATTTTCCTTTTGTGTTGTATGCATCTTACATTGTTTGCTTTTATTACATTTTATGTTTGAAACAAGGCTAACACTATTTTTAATGCCGTTAAAATTATTAACCCAAAGTCAATGTTATTCATACAATTTGCAAAAAATTAAACTAGGACATTTATAGAATATTTTGTAAAATAATGTTAGAAATGCTTGAAATGTTATTAATTGCTATCATCATTTTAGAAGCTTTAAAAGTGTTCATTGCAATACATTTGTGCGGCGAGCAGTCCAAGGTATATGGATCAAGCGCCGCCAGTATCACATTTCGAATGCGTTTATGTGCTTTATCGGTTGTATCGTTCACGTTTCACTATGGTAGCAAAAATGGAGATAGTAAAATATGTATAATGGTGATACATGCTCCTGTCTTCACAAATCTTCTGTAGTTGATCCTTTGCTGACTTAGCTAAAATTTAATTTGAGTCCAATATTTCCAGCACACGAATAGAGACTAATACAGCGCTATTCATACAGAGTCTTGGTCTGGTTGATAAGGTGCTGACGGAAGTCTATTTCTTCTAAAAAGTTTCCGAGATATTTTCACAGATGTAGATAGGGACACTAAATTCTCTAGCCCTCTTAATGATTTGTTTTACATTTAAAATATATATCTTCGTACCTTTGCGTTTTAAGGAGCCACACTTTTGTTTGGGAACTTGCCAGTTCAAGAAAGCAAGATGTGAAACATAACCCAGATGAGGTAAGTGTACCTTTTCTTTGAGTCTTTGTTCTGAATTGACATTGACCTAGATGATGTCTATCCTTTTGGGAAAACAGTTGCTGGGTCGCTATTTTATTCCTGTCATTAACACAGAATCAAAATAATTGAAGATATCAGTATTGAACATCTCGGTTAAGAGACATCACCAACAGATAAAACTAGAAAGAAATGTTGATGTCCTGAATGAATATCGAAAATTTATGCAACTTAAGCACTGTTTTCTTTCTTTTTGGTATGAAGAGATAAATAAAATATTTTATTAGTAAACCTTACTTAGTGAACTACTATCAATCGCTGCCATGGACGAAAAGTCAAAACAACTTTTCCTCTTCATGATATATTATCAGGGCGTATTGGATATCATTATTACCCATATTATTTATAATTATTTTGTAATTTTATTACACTTATTTTTCATTCAAAATGTTCGACGTTTTATGAATACCCTTTTTCCGTCGATTGTTTTTGCTTTTAAAACGGGAATCTCGCTTCTTTGCCTGGATGGTTTGTTTTCATGTCTATAAATATGTTACATGCTTTTTTATTGTTAATTAGACTTAAACGTTGTAAGCTGGCATAACAAAGTAGGCGCGGATCCCGTCCTGCTATGTAACGTGGGTGAATGGCTCCAAGCGACTTATAAAAGCCTTGCAGTATTGAAGTAGCTACATAAGTTTGAGTACAGCAAACGCCTTTTTCATAGTGTACACTGCAAGTACGCGAGTTGTCACATCTCCAAAAGTGTTTTTGAGACGTTCCAAACCATTCGTGACGTCAGCCGACCGAGTGGGGCAGAGGCACACTGTGGTTTTATTTACGATTTAAATGTGTTTTAGAGTCAATATACTTGTGTAAATAAATTGTCTTTTGTGTATGTTGTTTGAAGTTAGATTCAGCTCGAGAACAGCACAGGTGCGGACTAGTTTTCTGCTTTTTGGAAAATAGTAATCATTCGCAACCACGACTGGGGTATTTAAAAGAATTTTATGTACACTGAGTGAGCAAGGTAAAGAAGCATGGCAAATTAATTATTAAAATAGTGAGGCCTATGATACGTCTCGTTTAAGTTTAACACCCGGGCGAAAGGGTTGGACAGACGTATCGTTACACGTCAAAGGTTATAGCAGACTAGAGTGTGTCTCATTATGCGCTCAAAGTATAGTTAATTTCTATGTAATTTTTATTAAAATACTAAATGTGAATTATTTAAAATGAGAAACTATTGGTATTCGCTCTATAGCATTTTAGAAATATTCTGTAAAGATAGAAGATTATACAACGGCTAGTAGCTAGAGAGGATCGATATAAAAGGTAATTACCAAATATCTAAAACAATGGCATTCAAAGAATCTCCCTCAGAGCTTTCGTTTGCCATGTCATTTCCACTGATTGATATAGACCTCTCTAATTTCCTAAAGTTAAACTTTTGTGGGCCGCTGATTCACTAATATCTATCTGTTCCTTGCTCATTTTTCCATTTCTTTAGTTTTTATTCATTTATGTTCGTAATTTTTCAAGATGAATAATATAGATATCGTAGGTATCTGGACGTGCCAAATGTACAAGAATATTGTAGAAGTCGACTAGATAAAAGTGAGATGCGGAGAACTAGGGAACAATTTCTAGCCAGTGACGTCACGATGAAGAAATAAATCAGTATGCGCACAGATGAATATTAGTGTCAATAAATTTACTTGTGTTTGTGTTTGTTAATTCCGTTGGAAACATTTATTTAATTCTTGCGTTTCTGATTACTAATAAAGTTTGTTTATTAAGTAACAAATGACTTCCGGATTGGACCGTATCATGATTAAGATCGAAGAACTCAACGTTTCGCCCACTTTCGTAAGGGGCTTCATCAGGAGGAAAACGCAAAAGAGCACAGTAAGGTGTGAACCACATCGAGTTACCGTGCTCTTCTATCCCTTCCCATGCAAAGAGTTTCGCCTCTGGCGTGGTTAACACGTTGAGTTACCGTGCCTTTTTGCTTTTTCCTCTTGATGAAGCTTCTTACAAAAGTGGTCGAAACGTTGAGTTCTTCGATCTCAATCATGACACGGTCCAATCCCGGAAGTCGTTTGTTACTTAATGACAATGACCGTGAAAGTCTCAGAAATCATCTAGAGTTTGTTTACATTTATTCACGATTTCACAAAAACAGTTTCTGGATACTTCTGATGGTATAAGGTCTAAATAGTTTTTTTAAAAATGCGTTGATTTTTAGAAATATATTCTTTTTACATACATATCGTTGAAATTTAATCTTGGCATTGGGTCCTGTTTACTAACGCAATTGTGAAGTGCAATAACATATATAACTGGATTAGAATTCGTTCAGTTCATTTTAGGCAGACTATGCTTAAGGAGATCCCAATTTATTATCATTCAAAAGTAACATTTCGCATACAGCTAACTCAGTTTTTAAAATTTACATATGTATATGATATTTGGTTTGTAGCAGAGACGAATCTGTGTAATATTCAAAAGGATTTGTACAAGAAAAAAAATCTCCTCTCAGCTGTGAATTATGGGCACGTAAAATAAATTTCGTGCGGCAAAAAACTCGCAGCAAACTAAAGGCTTATTATATCAAAACTCCGAAAAACAAAGAGAGGATAACGGCAACATAAAAGACAATTTGGAAGTGATTCGTGAACCCATTTAGATGATGAATGTTTGAGCTCTTACGAGCGTGTGTGATGTAGCCAACTTGAGACATAAATAAGCAAACAAAACGCAAAATAACTAGACGTATAACTATTATTAACTAGTTTTGTGCTTGTCGTGCATTAGCCACTGCCTACCTAAACTTTAATGAAAGTGAATGTGCTATTTACGTCAGAATTTGTTAAAAGCTCATGCCGCCTGCTTTGCTTCTTTTGCACATCTGCGAAATAATCTCCTTTAGCTCTTCCCGAGAGTTATTGAAATGGACGCGATCGAAATTACTTCGGAAGAAAAGTAATACTCACTGTTTGCGGAGGAAAATTTATTTAACGGCTCGCTGAACTGGTGAAGTTTTTCGCTGAAATATCCCTGGGATTGCCCGTTCTGAAACAATTACAATTTTATCACGTTCGGTGGTTACATCAGTTCCTGAAATGTGCTTTTTGTTTCAGAACATTTTGATGAATTCATCTAACACTTTTCATACAAGAGGGTGTTTTGTTATTTTTTAATTGCTTAACATTTGTTCGGTTATTCATACACATTTTTAAAAATGAAATATAAATGGATTTTCTAAAAATAAACAGAGGGAGGAATATTAATACCTCGGGATTAAACACTAGTATATAATTTCACATCTCTTTGGCCGTCCTATTTAAATAAATATGATGTATTGTTTTTCACTAGTAATAAGGAACTTCGTTGTATAAACATTTCTTTCTGGTTAGAAGTATCTTTTTATCATAACAAATTTAACCGTTGGCTATTCTCTCAAGAAAATAAACAGACTTGCGACTACTTGGATACAATTGCCGGCCGAAACTAGCTCATTTGGAGACAGCTTATGCAGTTCTTTAAAATACTCGAATAAAAGGGCGCCAACTGTTTTTTACCAAGTAACGGCAAGTGTATCCAGGCATTCAAAGAGAATTCGTAAAGTCAAGTAGCACAAAATACTCTAAATAAGAAGCTCTTCTCAAGTACAGGTAGCAGTAACAATTAAATAACGCCAAAAGGCGAATATCAAGGTATATCATTGTCATTAATTTATATATAAAATTACAAGTAGACAAATTACGAGGCACCTCACAAAAACCACATAAATCTTAATACGTACTTACAAGTTCACAATACAGCAATACAATAATATCGCACACATTAAAATCCGGCAATGGTGTGCAAGACGAAAACGCTTTGTGTGCTTCCAGGACCAAGCTCGCAGAGCGAACTGTCTACTCCCAAGATAACGTCGGCAATGCCCGAACGGGGCTCAAAACGACAGGGCACTGGTCGCCAGTGAATTATCACAGAAAGGGGACACTTTTCACCTGTAAGTGCGTTCCGGAATCGAGTCTCTTCCTGCGCTCTAAGGAGTTCATGCAACTTGTGGGAAGCGGGTCGCTACTTGACGATATGGCCTGGTCAAAACCATGCCTCCGGGGACATCCGCATCCAGATGCAACAAAAGCTAAACCTTAGCAAACTGCCCTACGGCTCCTCGCTGATTGCTATAAGGAGACACGATAAAACACAGGTGAAATTAAATACATCCCCAAGAAGGCTTCCTTACTTAGCTCGAGATGTTCAGGGCCATGTGCGAATAAAGTAACTCAGCAAGCGTACAATCCGCTGACAATGGCGTGGGAACGAAACGTCCTTAACTTACGGTTCAGAAATTCAACTTTGCCGAAAGGCAAAGGCAATCATTATCCAAAGATCAAACTGAATACCCAAACATTTGCACTTTAACTGCTGCTTAAACTGGCTTCTTGCTGCTAACAAAGCCAAACCGGAAAAACAATGCCGAGGAACAATCGCGACCTTTTACTTTCTGGGCTGCCAGCCAAAAGTAGGAGTGGCACAAGCGCGGGAAATATGAATTGAGTGCCATATACCTTCAAATCGAGTAGATGCGTAACAATATGGAATAAGCACTACAGACATCTAAATCAAATGGATGCGCAATTGAATCGTAACAATCTGTTTCTACTTGAAAACCCTCAAAGCTTCATTTGTCTGTAAACGTTGATCTATGAAACTATTCAAACATGCATAGTTCAATTAAACGCAATTGGTTCAATATAGTCTGCCTAAAATTAAATAACTTAGCTCGTCTAATGACGCATAGGCTTTGTTGAAACTGACTTCTGGTATTATGTTTTGTCTAATGCAATTGTGAAGTACGATATTCCAGGTAACCGGATTGAAAATAATTTCAGATGATGTGCAGCCACTTATATTCTTTTTTTGTGCGTTGCTGTTTTCCATAATATTGTTATTGCATACTGAACGTAAAATAGTTATTTGCACCACCAAATAATTTTCTTGGAAGCTCCCTTTGGGCTTTGAAGAGCTGGATAATGATATTATTTGCATACATTTCAATTTGATCATCTTCAAAAGCAGTTTTTGATGAAATTTATTAAGTTTATCTGCTCCGGCAAGTAAAAGATCGTGGTGTGAATGATATGAAAAGGATGAAAAAGTACCGAAGGAGATATAATTGGAGTATTTAAAAAATCCTGATTTATTGCTTTTGTTACTTTTTATAATATATAATATACTAACATGCAGATCGTTAGATCACGACAATTTTTTTCTTGAAACAGTATCACCCTACAAAGCAAGATCAAAATGGAGAATGGTATTGTGGCGAACATAAACTACCATGTACAGCGGTAATAACTAACAACCGTGAAACGAGCTAAGGGGCGAAGCTTATAAAAACTTCCGATGAAGGCAAAACCGCAGTATGCCAGCAGCAGTTTGCTCGAAATTGATAAGCTTTGAAAACGCAATGTGAAGAGGGTTGCAAGTGATTGGCGCGCCCTGAAGATAGTGTCGGAACGTTCGGCAATTAGCGTAAGCACTTAAAATTAACACATTTTGCAGAATTCTGACACTGCAGGGGTCAAACACGCGTTGCAGGAAATCCATATCACCAGACGAACGATTACATAGAAACCCAGTCTTGAGCACCCAGGTAGACAAAATGCCATAAATCCATTCGCTGACGTAAAACCCTAGGGCAGTCGATGATAGGGAATTCCAATCCAGCCGAGTAGGCAAGGGGGGAGTCATAAATCCTTCGCTGACGTATTAGGACAGAAGTAAATAGAAATACAATAGCGGTCAAGAACCGAGTAATTCTTTACGTGGTCGTCTACTAAACTCTCCCGACAGTTCATTGTTTGCACTCCAGTTTATAATCACGCAATATATTTATGTGTTCTTATTTGTGCATTGATTTGTATATGTAAAGAATAATCGAATTTTATTTATTATTTATATTTAGGTGAATGTACATCAGCCAGCATCCACAACAAGCTAAAGTATTATTTCCATTACCTTTGCTTTGATTGCTGTTAAGATAAATTTTTCATTGAAGACATGATGAAAACATCAAAGAACTCGAAAAAGCACTGACAATGTTCTTCTACAAGTAGTTGGTTGTATCAGAGGCTGCATGCAGCATAACGAACCATTATGAGATTTTAGATGCAACTTATTTATTTCACAGCAGAGTTATGGCTTGATTTATGCGGCATCGCAATTGTCAAAGTTACTTCATTTAATCAGCTAAAATTCCTCATATTTTTCAATAGAGACCATTACACGCCTTTAAAGAAGGAGAATATTTGAGACTCGTTTTTGATGTGAACATAGATTTTATAATTATTATTGTGTGCTATTTTTAACCCGTACGGTGATGATCTGTTGCAATATGGATATTCCGAACAAGATGTCGCAGTACCTATATTAGATAGCATCTCTATCTCTATCTGTTAGTCGTTTTGGTCATATACATTAATCATTTTTAAAACCAAGCTTGTCATCAAATGGAAAGAGTATGAACGCATGTATATAAGTACCATTATAAGGCTATGGTGCATCCATTCGAACATTCGATCCATCAAGATCGGATATATTTTAAGTCTGCTGGCAAAAATCTAGTCACGTGGCCGTGCCAACCACGGCACAGAGTTTATCATATTTTTCTATGTTCTAAACTGCTTGGGTTGCTTGCTGTCGTGCTTCATATGTCCCTTCTTTTATTTAGTCTACTTATCGCATGGCCGATCTTCATTTTGCTCTACCTATCTCCATTCTCCGATTCTCTACCATACCAGTTTTAGCTATTTAGTCTTTCCAAACCTGATTGCTTGGTTCATAAGGCCTTCAAAGGGATAGGCAACGTACATATATCTGTACACCCACATATCGAATCCATTGTAGCAAAAGCGCCACCACGTGTGGCGTCTGTAAATTATTCCGCGAAAGACCTGCAACGCAACGCAGAAGATCATAAAAGTGAAAACTTTCTAGCCTAAATCAGCGAAAAACTAATTTTAAACGTTACGATACGTGCAAATACTTGAATACTGTCGTAAACTGAGTGATTAGCGTCACGAGTGGCATTTCCATTAGCGATGTCAGTGTAAAGGTGGGCAATGTAAATCTTGGTCCTCGGAAACATTACGCCATCCACGTTTTGAGCAACAAAAGACCGGCTGCGCAAGAAGCGGGAATTCCAGTTTACTGCCGGCAGGAGAAAGAAGCGGGCAATAGAACAGTCGGGTGGCGCAAGCCTTTCGAACAGTAGTGACATGACACTTCGCTGAGGAGGCAGTTTGTTGTAACAAAAGGGCAACAAACCAAATTTCTATGCTCTCGCTTTCAAACGGTATACGATGGCTAAATTTCGCTTTCGAGAAAACGAAAGGTTTGCAAGCCATAAACAACCCTCCACTTATGCAACTGGGAAAGCTATATAAACAAACACGAAAGAGCCAGCGAGATATTCTTGTTCGGCATTCGGTATACCCTCATTCATTTCAAACACCAGCGTTTGGTTTACACCCTCCGGCACAGATTGTCTGCATACCATCGGGCTGGTGTCAACCCGTTCGTTAACATAGCCTGTCGAACTATCAGGCAGCGTCACTGTTAGAGCCGAAAGTTGTTTTAATCGCGCATTCTATATGAGTATTTGTATATTTTGCTATATGTATGTATTATTGTGTGCGTTCTTTAATTAATTCTGCTTAAATAAATAAATGGTTGTTGATTTCCATGTTTTATAATTTTTAAAGTGTTATCAACACCCGTCCACCAGCAACAGCCATACATCAGGTTTAATTTCGTGATATTTCACGATTTCTATGTTTTCGCTGCAGATTCCTTATGGAAATAATGCTATTTGTAGAAATTTTCTTCTTGTGGTTTTAGTTACAGTCTGTTTTACTCTGTCTTCCTCTGTGTTAATAATCTATTCAAGATATTGAAATTATTCTATTACTTCGAATCCTACTGCATATTGCATGTAGAGCTGATTATTATTTTCATTACACCGACGATGTTCTCGAAGCCAAAGCGTGTTGTTTGTGTATCTATACGTATTCTTCCAATGGTTATTCCACCTTTCCATCCATTTACTACAACGAGCACTATGTTTTCAATGTATATATTGAAAACTATACGAGATACATCCCTATCTCACATCTACGTTATCTACAAAAGTATGTGAAACTACGTTATAGATTATCACTTTGGCACTGTCAATATCACATACATTTTGAACGAATCTAGATACGAATTCGAGTTTATCGCTGCTGTATATTCTCGATCCCTTTCTACACCGCGGAAGCTTGGACCCTGACTGGAGCACAGTGTGAACTCCCCGAAGTTTTTGAATTATGGTGTTATAGTCGTATGCTCACAATATCGTAAATTCATCATACTACCAGTGGCATAGTGTAATGGCTCACATTGGTTTTTATATGTTTAGTTTGATTCTCTTTGGAAAATTTTGTAAATGTCAATTTAGTACTTCGTTTGTGTTATGTTTTCCTGTCTTCTTAGAAAGCAGTTCGCTGCCGGAAAAGCTTAAGTAAAATTTTCCTCTAAAGTCGTCGCCGTTCTGTCTTTGGGAGCAAAAATTATTGTGTATTTGCGTTAATCTAAGAGTCACTCATCCTTTTTGGACAGCGCCAGCGTGCAGATTTTCCGTAGTTGCTCGCTCTGTTATACGGCAATTTCCCACTTGCAGGTATGAACTACAATATTTGTATTGCGTGGCTTGAGAAAAGATTAATACGTTTGATGGTTCTTTTTGCAGTGGTCCCGGCATTGTGCTCTCTTCAGTGAACAAATCGTTATTTGGAGTAAAGAAACTGTTCTATATCTGTTTTATAGACCTTAAGAGGTCGTCTGTCTCGAGACGTGTTTAGGAGTCACGCCGTCGCAGTCCGACCTGAGCTTTGGGATAACACAAGGTCAGGTTTTTTCTTTTATTACCTTATCTAAGTACGGAGCTGATGGATTTCTGCGATAATTTTCCAAAACGCTGTGCGCTTAGAATGCAGAGAAGATACGTGCGTGTACTTTCGGAATAATTTTAAAATAACAGGGTTTCAGCAATTGTAACTTTTTTATTTATTATGAGCAACCTTTGTTGCTTGCAAAGCACAATAATTATTGATTGTTAAGGTAGTATACGAGAATACTTTGATATTCATTCCCACGGCGTTGAGCGAAGACATTTTTTTAACGAAGTTTGATTTTGAATGTTAAATAATGCGCTTAGTTGTCAAAAGGCCGTTGTGATAAACGTCGCCTTGAATTATTACGTTCAAAGGCATATTTTTTGGAATGCTTGCGGAGACTTTCTTTAATTAGGGGTATCTTTGCCCATCGGATTTAGGCGAACCATTGATTCAACTTCTTTATTTACTTCTTGAACCTGCATATTATTTTCCTTTATCATTTTATGTTATCTACATCATGTTTTAATTAATACTAATTTTTACATTTCCATTTTAACGTTTCTTACTTTACGAACGCGAATATTTATCAATAGCCACCTTCTGAGTCTATTTTCAATATAAGAGCCACATATACCATACCTACATTTTTACACATTAATAATTGAAAATTCGGTTTTATTTTAATCCAACAACCTTATGCAGTCTTTATGTATTAGTAATAAGTTTCTGAGTTTACTTGAGTATAATGGACCTAGCTCTATGTTTGTAATGTGTGTATTTAATCAGTTTTCATATTTACTTTGTGTTTAATCGTCGATGTCTCAATTGTATAATGGGTCTCTGCGAATCTCTATTCGCACTTAGTCACTTATTTTAATTAAAGCCTTGATACTTAAATTTTACTTCTGATATTTTCTTTAATATGATCTACTGATGCTTCTTGTTTTTAATTTCCTCGTCTAAAAGACGAAGAAAGTATTATAATTAACCTCCTAGATTTCTTCAGATCTTCGCGTTTCAGGGTCCCTAGATAACGAAGAATAAGTTTTTTTCCCATTCCGCCTGTCTGTCTGCCTGTTGTTGGTATAACTCAAAAACTAACTGTTGGAGGAAGACCATATTTTGCATGCGGACTATGTACGAAACCGAGAAAGTTTCGGTCAAATATATATAGAGACAGTATTTAAATAAATAAAATTTTGCCTATTTTTGCTTTAACTTAAGAGCTATTAGTTAAGTTAAGAAACTATTTTGTACATAGCTCAGGTTTTTAACCTTGAAGAAAATTGAAAATATATTGAACATATACAAGACGAATCGGCGAATACCTTAAAAAACTTGTTTGAATTTTTCAAAATGTTATTTTCAAAACTTCCACTTGCGAGGAAAGTTTCGTGTAAGGCCCTTTTTAGATTTCTTTAAGAATAGGTTTGTGTAAGATAGTAGCTGTAAGAACAGTTTTTTCTAATAATCGTAACACATTACCATATATTCGAGTTAGCGTGGATAGTGAGCCTGCCAAAGGTTTTATTGGACGGGACAACAATAATGGAGTGGATGTAAAAACATTTGGAAATACTAGTGACAATCAAGATTAGAAAGTTAGTATATTTTGGGCACGCAGTGCGCAATGAAAAATATCACTTCTTTGGCTAGTTATAGAAGATAAGATTGTGGGAAGAAAAGGTTCTGCAGGACGTAGAACATCATGCATGAATTCCCTTAGATAGTGAACTTCATCAACTTGTTTAGATTATCTATCAACAAAATTATTTGGTCCAACGGTATAGCCACCATCCAGAGAAGATAGCTACTACAAGGAAAATGTATAATTCAAACTAATTTTGCGATGGTAACTTCTGTCTCACTTTAGTAAGTTTTTCAACATTCTTATAGATTTATACTTCTACATTTACGACATTAGTTTCTTGTTCTCGCAGTTCTTGTGTTATTGATGCTATAGTTTCTAAGTCGCTGTTAAATAACTAGTATTGCGTTCAGACTTTGACTATTTTATCTGAGTTTTTAAATAACTTGGATTTTAGATATAAATTTACTCGTACAGAGTACAATGCTATCTTTAATATACTTGTTGGTATAACAAATAAAATTGTGTGTCTAAGAATCGTTTTTACAATTTGAGTAATTGTAAGAGGCCATTGTACATGTAAACGAAATCGCTAGTTGGCAATTAGTGACATGCTGGAAATAGCAGAG
The DNA here is from genome assembly GCA_940337035.1 of Agriotes lineatus. NCBI lineage: Eukaryota > Metazoa > Arthropoda > Insecta > Coleoptera > Elateridae > Agriotes > Agriotes lineatus. Next base: position 19,781 of record CALNHX010010332.1, on the reverse strand, counting down.
AAGGAATTAAGTGTTTAGACAACGGCGAATGAGATTTTGCACAAAGATTGTCAAGTGGAGCTGCTAGCCGCTAGTTAATCACATTTGCTGTATTTCAGATGTATAACATATCCTTTAGACGGACCCATTTCGGGGCGTTCGATCGTTACTAATCTTATATCGGCCTTTAGCGATTAATTCGTATCGCTGGACCGTAACATCCCGGCTGATGTTATTGAAGTAACTTTATAACTTCAACCACAAGCTGCGCCAAAATAAAATATTTCCATTTATAGATGGTTCTGTAAGTACACGCCTCACCAGCCACAGTCGGAAGACGTAGTGACTCAAGGATGCTATCTGGGGCCTATATTTTTCAACCTCGGGTAGTAGTGTAAAATTGATTTTTTACAGGCATTAAGTGGTTTTATTATTTTACCTTAGTTGAGAAGCGTGCTAAACTGAATATTGAAAACTGGTCGTTGCGTAGTTCCACTCCGTCGCCCAGATCATAATGCACGCCAATGTTTTCAATTCTAGTTGTTGGCCACAACATGAAATCGCGCTTAAGGGGTCACTTCGTGCAACAAATGAAATAACCCTTTCCAACTAGTGTTCGAAGCTCCTACTGTTGCCCCAAGAGTATTTCACCTTTGTAATTTATTCAATGTGCCTGATTCGTATCTTGGTAGCTGTATTGTCAAGAAACAAGAAGTTTGTATAGTTTTAGTATCCTTTAAAATTTATAATTGGAGCGTGTAATGTTGCTGTACACAATATATTTTGTAGATCCACTAATTTAGGTAAGGTTAAATAAATTTTAATTTAATCCGCAATTGTGGAACTTGTTAAATATGTTTCTATATAGAAATGTAGTTATTAAAGAATTATTATAAATTAGAAACATTACGCACTTTCTGCGCCAGTTACTTATTTACAAAACTACGAACTTGGCAGCATACCGTGAAAATACAATTTTACGAAAACCCTTCTTGTAAACAACGAGTAATAGACCTGCTGACCCTGACTGTCAAATTTATTACTTCTATGAAATATGTCTCTGTATCAATAATTTTTCTTTGTGCATTTTTCTTCATTTCTGATCTCTGCATCTTCTTTTATGATTTAATAACGAAAAGTTACTAATTCCAAGCGCACATAAAGACCTTTCCTATGGTTCTTAATTGATTCTTCTGCTCTTAGTTGAACACAAGCTATTGCGTTAACTGATTTTGTATTTTAAAAGATCCTGTCTTGCTCTAATGACGAATATGCTTTTTTTGTGAAAACCTATATTGGATTTATTTGTTGCTTTTAGTTATTCCTACAATTGACTGAATATTTGTGATCTTCCAAAGGAGTAATGTTCAGGTTTTTCGGAATTTGTTTTATGTGATATGTTTATATCATCATGATCAGTAACTTCACTATTTAGGCATCCGAGGGTGCTCCAGACCACTATGTTTTCCTAAATGTTCTCGTTAACTTACTTTTGATTGTATCTCTTCCAAAATGTGATAACATCGACAAAAATGTTTACCGGTACAGATATTCCAACAGATAATAATTTATTGCCGGCGGAAATAAGACTGCATCTTAAGAAAATTGTGAAAGCAATGAACAATATGACGGATTTTGGAAATTTAAAAATGGTGGATGTCCAACACAATGTGAAAGAGTAGATTGTTACCCTTTTTCCATGGTGTTCCCTAATCTTTCCCTCTTTTTCTTTCGTGGGGGTATCCCTTGGTTCTTGGTAATCTATTTGTTTCTATTCTGGGTAGATGCGATAGTTTAGGTTGTTGTCTTTTACTCCAATATTGACTTTGCAATATTCTTGCTGATCTTGTTGTAAGAAACAATACTCTTAAGAATAGTATTATAGATATTAACTTTTTTCCTCTGAGATGTTTCTTTGCTACCAGATACTATTTAAATTCGTAACAGTTTCTTCAATCTCTTATTATAATTCTTATATCTCATGGTTCTCTAACATCCTTCTCTATAGTCACTTTGAACTTGTTATCTGTTCTCCGTTTTTAAGTTATAGATTGCTTCTTGGTAAGCCAATACATAAACATTTAGTTTTTGTGACGTTGATCTCCACTGTTGGTATTCTTCCTGTAACTTTGTAAACATATAGGTACTCTAGATTTTCTGTGTCTTGGGCTACTATCACTTGATCATCCGCAAACTGTAGGGTGGATATGTTAATATTGTTTACTTTGATTCCCAAGTCTCTCTATGAGAATTTTAAATAGTGTACGAGACTCACTTACACTTACACTCTTTGGTTCTTGTTATTCAAAAATCCTGTTAGCTAATGTTTATCCACTCTCACATTTGATATAGATTCTTTGTAGAAATTTTATATTACTGTTACTAGATTGTAACTTTTATTGGACTCTTGAAGTGCCTGTCATAATTTGATGTTGGGTACGGTATCGTATAGGTACTTAAGCCAAATCTATGAACATTATATGTATTTCCTCTCCAACATCTATCTTCGTTTCCCCTATTTTCCTCAGATAAAATATGTTATCCAAGCAGAACTGACCATCTCTAAAGCCACTATGTTCTTCGGCTTCGTTTCCATCGCACTATTTCTCCACCAGATTACTTAACACTCTAGCATATAGTCGCCGAGAGTTTTGAGCTAATCTGGATTGTGAGCATCCCTAAGCTGAATGATAAAAAGTGGACGTGACTACCTCCCTGGACTTTCCCATACTCAAAACTGTTCATATCGTCTTTATTCAACAGTCTTTACAACATATCAAAATTTCAACTCGATGACTCACGTATTCACCGTGATAAGCGTTTACACTTTCACGTAAATTACGGGTAAATATAAAAGAATGTGTAGTTCAAAACGTGACCACCGAGCTTCTGTAGATGGCGCCAAGTGGACAAGCCGCCACTGTGCTAGTTTATGTATTATTTTCCTCAAAACGGCTGTAGCACCGAGGTGAAATTTTCTAAGTACCTGGAAATTATATTTTCTAGGGCATACAAAATCGATTTTCTTATTTTCGCGGAAAAAGAATCTTTGACGCAAAAATATAACAACCGTTAGAATAAAAAAAATATTTTTCAAAAATAGAGGGGGAGGGGGCCGGTGCGCTTACATATATCCACGAGTGTAATATTTTTTTGCATATTCATATGCTCCATTATGCCCTGAGCAATTCAGTGGAAACCCCAGCTACCTATCTTGTTTTGTTTATTAATTAAAGGGGTTTAAATTTTCAAACTTAAAAGCTTCGTAGAGGGCGCCACAGATAATTCATGAGATTCTTTAAAAAATAGATCGATAGCCCTTTTCGGGGTCTATCAGTGTATGAAGTTTAAACAAATTCCTGTGGGCAGTTTTTGAGAAATGATTTTTAGAAAATTTCCAAAATTTTGAAAATTTGTAATTTAGGCCCCTTAATATTTTTCAAAACACTTTTTATATCACCTCATGTTAGCCTTTATATACTATTCAGAAAACAAAAATCAATTGAATCGATTCATCCGTTTTTGAGTAATAGGGCGTTAAACTCAAAATTTTCAAAGAATCATAGCGCCCTTCATTTTAAACATAGCGAGTTCGGCAAAAAACTAGCAGATTTGTCTTATGACCCTCTATCGTTATCCGCGATAAAATTTTCAAAATTTTAATCACGAAAACAGTCGTACCAAAAAAACATGCGTAACTTCCGCTTCCGGTTTCGGATTTTTTTGAAAAGCTTATTTTGTCGATGAATTTTCGATACACCCCCGCATTCCAAAGCGCATCAAAATCGGAGCAATACTTTCGGCTGTAGGAGCGTCACCCACCCACACACCCACACACCCACACACAGACAGACATTTTTTGAAAACCACTTTTTTGGGTTCCTAGAGGCCCAAAACGGATATTTCTGTGAAAATCTCGATTTCCAAAATTTTCACGATTCCAAGACTTCCCTATACCTATTGGTATGGGAAAGTAAAAAAGGCAGTTTAAAAGAACACATAGTCAAACATTGATCTAAAACTGAAGGGGATCGTTTGTCTCTTAGGACACAAATATCAGTTATCTATTATAGAAAATAACTTTCTCGCATTAAAAAAAAATATAAAACTTATTTGGACTTGGGCGGGATCGAACTTTGGGGATGCGACAGCAAGTTCAATATAATAATTATGCAAAGATTACAATCTAAAACTCTGCTAGCAATTATAAATGCATCGTGGTGTGTCTCAAAACATACCATACATATGGATTTAAACCTTTCCTTCGTAAGAAAAGTCCATAAGAATGATAATAAAAACATCACAACAAATTGGTCCATCCCAATCGATTATTAGTGACGTTACTAAAACTATTTAGCAACAAGAGACTAAGATGGCGTTAGCCATTAGACCTACTTAGAAGGCAATTAAGGTGACCTTGTAGTACACTTACCCCCGTCAACACATTAACTTATACAGTATAATTTATTCCGACTGCTAATAATATTTATGTATGGTGCAACTAAATCAAGAGAAATTGTATTAATGAGGAGAAACACTTTAGCTTACGGTTAAAATCCGAGTTAGCTAATTTCCCCGAATGGATAAAATCTCTTTATTTACATGTAACCTATAGATTTTTTTTTCAATACTTATCTTCAAATTATATAAAGTAGTTTCAAAATGCAATAAATAAATTTAAATAAATAGTCATATTATCTGGTTTTGTATCAGTTACTAAAGTACTTGTATATAGCTTGGTAGTTACTATGGATTATGGACTTTTTTAATCACTAATGAATAAAGTAGCATTTTATTCATCTTTATCACTAAAATTCTACTTTAAGATAGATATATTGATAGATAAAGCACAGCTTTACTTATAGGTGTTAAAAAATATAACTAAATACATTCTTCAACTCATCTATGTATTTTTATTACATTTATTGGTAGTTTAGTTTCTGATCACTCAATAAAAGCTCATTTTCTTATTTACCACAATTTATGTAACTCAAAATGCAGTTTATGAGACTAGCAGCCTCATAATTCAAATTTATTAAAACTTTTCGCCATTTCCTGCACATATAATCAACTATGCCACGGTTCGCGAGTCCCTATAGTATTGTTTACGTTAAAGCTTTGCGTTACATTAGTATCAGGTCTGCACTGCTGGAAATGGTTGAACATCTGTTGAAATGCATATGCAATTTGCTTAAATTATGCTTTAGAGCTTATGCCGACTTGTGGGATTAGATATAATTAGTCGAGATGTTATTATTGTCAGTATTTTTTTTAATCTTCTCTGGTGTTAGCATTCTAATTTAAGTTTATGAGTTTTTGTTTGGTCTTCATCTTTCAGTGATAGATTTGTTTCTACGTTTAGATTAATAACTTTTACAGTTTTCACAAGTACAATTAACTGTAACGTTAATCTGATGAAATTATTTGTAAGCGACAGGCTACAATAGTAAACATTCAGCTAGCACCAAATAAATCAGAGACTGAAATGGCAATTAACCAGTAACAGGCAAGAACCAAATACAACAAGTGGAAAAAGAGTAAGAAGTAGATTAATCACTTAAGTAAAGCAAGACATAACAAATAACAAACTTGCTACACTAAGCGTTGTACGTTCGAAATTCAACCTGTTGTAATATTATAAAAAACACAAATAATTTAGATAAACAGTACAGTTGCTTTTACAATTCATAGTAATACCGTTTGAAATATGTGTTGTATAAATAATATGTTGGTAGCACTGTAAGTCTATGTCAAATTCGAGGTTAACAGGTTAGGTTTTGCGTCAGACTATGTCAAAACTGACGCAAAACCTAACCTGATAGTGCCACCAACGTATTGTTCATACAACAAATATTTCAAAGGGAACTTGATGAAAACGCATTTATAATCACCCGATATAATCCCTTCGTCATCAGTTGAACAATCAAAGATGCTTTTAACTACAGAAAGAGAGTGGTTACTTTGTTTTTTTTTCAACCAATGTAGGTGCTTTATTCCACAGTTTGATGAAAAAGTCGTCAACTTTGTATCAACAGGTTTCGGCGTTAAGACCTCGCGGTTATTAAAATCGGATAGAGAAGTAAATTACTCTAATTCAGCATTTTGATAATTACTGAACGACTTATATAAATAGCAATGGTATAGCTATACTTTATATATTTTAGACTCAAATTTGATTTCGGCAGTTGAGCAAATTCAGCATCTGAGTCTGATATATGCATATATTATACATCAGATCTTGTCCACGTCTGCACTCAAAGATGCTGAACATCTAAATTGTCATGTAAGTATCTCAACAATTTGTAAATCCGTGCTTATCTCCCATATGCATAGCTTTAAGTAGCCTGCTGTGTTCACTTTATTTAGAACTTTCCGTTCTAGCCAAAATATCACAAGAGCCTAGAGCAATAAATAATCAGAACAATTGACGGATTTTGTACTGACAAGCAGATGTCAGGATGTATTTACCCTTTAGATGCTCTGGCATATACGGATCAAAGTATCAACGTTGTAAAAATCCATCAAGCGTTTGTAAAAACCTACACCGACTAAAACCTTGGATTCTCTTTGAATAGGGCAATAGGAGTTTTACCAAAGACGATCTCAATTAACTGAGTGAGTCGACGCGTCTTTTTTTATTCCTTGAAGGCCCTTGGACTTGGCAAAAGCAATTACTTTGTATAAAACAAACCTTATTTTAAGTAAATTTATTATTATTCATACGAAAATAGCATATTTGAAGTAACTGCAAAGTGGAAAAACAGGAGAAAGCATTGGTGTAATTTGTCTCCAACAGCTAGTTTATTAGTTTTATTGCTATTATCTTATATTATAAGAGCCGATGCCGCCGGCCGTCCAGACCGTAAGCACAAGTGGCGCCGGCACACGCAGCATGAAGGGCCTGCATACTACTACCACAAGCGCGCTTGCTATATGGGTTTCTATAAGCGCAGGTTTCTGTAAGCGCACATGCCGACCGTAAGCACGTGGCGTCGCCACACGCAGCCAGACGTAGGCTGGCTACGCGCGTTCTGATCATTTGTATACTTTGATAAAATAATTACTAAATATTTTATCATAAATAAATTTTAATATGTTAAATTTTGAAATGTTGAGTGATTTCTGAGGCTTTCACAGCCAGTGTCATTAAGTAACAAACGACATCCGGGATTGGACCGTGTAGTGTTTCGCCTCTGACATGGTTCACACGTTGAGTTGCCGTGCTCTTCTATCCCGTCCCTTGTAAAGAATTTCGCCTCTGGCGTGGTTAACACTTTGAGTTACCGTGCTCGTTTGCTTTTTCCTCCTGATGAAGCCCCTTACGTAAGTGGGCAAAACGTTCGATTTCAATCATGACACGGTCCAATCCAGGAAGTCATTTGTTACTTTGAAATGTTGACTTTTCTTTAAAATAAAAATCATAGAGTAGGAAAGCAAATTCAGAATGGTCCTTCTGCTTTAACATCACTGTGTCATTTTTTCCTGCCTGTATATAGATGGCGATACGAGCCTTGACTTGTTTTAAGTTGATTGAACACGCTATTTAGTTTTTGTTTGCGGCAACGTTGGCCGATTATACGTAGCACAACTATGTCCCACTCTTTGTAGTGGAATAAAGCAGGATACCAATATTACAGTTACTCAGCGCGCTTACTGCTATGACATCGCTCTTGCGTACTGACAGAACAAGTGGTCTACACCCATAGTCTAAACGCCCATACTAAAGAAATTTTAAAAGCGATAAGATACACACTGCTGATCGTTGCAGTAATGAATGGAATGTAATTTTGCTAAATTATTGAACTAAACAATGGATATAGTTTTATAGACTTATGCCTTTACGCAATTTGCATTCTTCGCATATTTAATGCAGAATATGACATATTTGTATATTTCTCACAAAAGGTGAATAAAATGCATAAACGTGTATCAACAGTGGTAATGTTTACATTTTAGTTTATACGGAATGACAGGAAACGATCATAATTCACTAAGAACCTTTTTGGAGTAATTATTGCATTCCTGGAAGGTACTGGGCTTGAAATGCTCTTTTACCGTTATCACTTCGCTTATAATTTCCCATGGTAAAACACTGCACTTGCTTCCCAAGTAATCGGCAAATAATGCTGAATGCTGCTCTGTACGCAGTACTAGGCCTACAATTAGCCAAAAATTTTCTCTGGACGATGCAGCGACGTTATTTTGACTATTTGTAACGGGCAATTGCGCGATCCTGGATACTTGCAGCGTTGTTGAAGCGAGCAAGCGCTATGAAGATTCGCGTTTGCTGGTAAGAGATAGATAGATGAAATGCAAGAAAAATAAAAAATGGAATTACAGAAAAACCGAAAGAAATTATCTAATTTTCTTTACACTATTGTGCGTACAACAAATTGAAGAATGGAGGATCCTAAAAACAAACCTTATATTCCTTAAATGTATACTGTTTTTATTAATTCTTTTACATTAATCCTAATTTTGAAAAAATAGTTGAGCCATATTTTTTTCATAAGCTTTACAATACAACAAAAATTTTAATTCTACATTTACTGGTTCTAACGTAATTCACTTTTTACGAAAAGCAGTGTTTTACTCTCATTCATCTCTTTCTAACTAACGTAGACTTATAGAAGGAAAGGAATACTCCAATTGACGGCGTAAAGTATTTACGTGTGGAGGCTTTACATGTGGCATTAAGTTGTGTTTAATACCCTTAAGACAGAAAAGAAATTTTTTTTGGTTATTGAGAAGTCAAGCCGTAAGGAACTGCAGCTGGTCTCTTGTTTGTATTTCAAAGTAAAGAACATTACATTCCAAAGAACTATTTATTGGTGTCTCTTGTGAGCAGTAGCGCTGACTACGTGGTTGCTCTGGGGCTCCAGCATCCACAGAACGTTTTTTGTGGGTGCTGCGCACTCACAGAAATTCAAATTCTGAGTATGACGAGCAGCTCATGTCCGAAATCCGACTTCCGCAAAAAAGTAATTGGCGACCACAGATTTTTAAGTCTTTAATTCTAAATATTTGTGATTATGTCGTACTTCCAATGTTACTGCAAACAGCATCAATTTCAGAAAAGCACTGAATGTACTGCGTAGAAAAGGCATAGGTAGCTCAGTACATACAAATACAAAGCACGACAAATCTCTAAAAACATTAAATTCTAATTATAATGCTTTGTTATTGTTTCCCGAAGAGATGTATACAAAAAACAGCAAAGTCGGTGATAAAGTGACTGCATCAATTCAAGTTTTTTTTTTAATTGAAAGCAATGAGTCTTGGTTTGATAGAGCTGAACACCTTGTGACGTTTCGCATGCCTCCAAATTGTTTTAAAACGTTTTAATTGGCGTTATCAATTTGTAGGGGCTATCACAGTCACAACAATGCGTGACGCTCTAACATTTGGAGCCACGCGAAAGCTAAGAAAAACTTAAAAAATTCCGACAGAGCTGCTGCTGATTTTCCGATAAGAACTCAGGTGTAAAACCGATTAGTTGCGCAAGCTACACCGCGCCGCTCGATTCACGCATTCCTACTTTCCGCCCGCACCAAAGTATCACGTTTAGCCGGGAGCTAACTTGGACTCTAGGGCCCAAGAGCTTCACCAGCCACCGCCAGTCCAGTTACCTGTCAGTTAAAACCAGAATCCTGTCCCGAACTACCTGTCCTTTCCAGTTTATGTAAGTTCAATTCCCAGCTTCTTCCCGAGAAGTCAAACTGCCTGAGTCACCCTAAACCTGACCTGAAACCTCCCTCGCTTGGGTTAGTCGAACTTCGTTGAAGCGATCCTGTATAAATAAAACCACCCTGTCTTGTTAAGCTTAGAGTGCAATGGAACAACATCTTGCTGCTCAAATTTACCGATATTTCCGGTCGAGTAACCCGTGAAACTACCATGCTAATAAACATTTCGTCCCGACAGCTCGCCAGCCCGAAGTTCACGAACGACCGAAATTGAGTTCAAATCCGCGAGTGCGAACTGGCTCAATATTTGAATTGCAAATCGAGCCCGCACCGGGAAAGCTTTAATTTTGCCGGCGGTTCTTAACGAAACGCCCGGCACGAAGGCCGTTCTTGGGTTTTCTTCTTCTTCTTTTTAGTATAGCCCAGTGGCCTGTTTTAACCACAAAGTGATTCTATGAGCCCTCATTGCCCTTAGGCCGGGTAGGTGGCTAGCCTTGCCTGTTGAAAGTGAGGAAGAGTTGCCTTGTTTTAGGGGTTAACGACTACCACGGGTGTTAGCGTGTAGAGTCCGCAGGGATTCGAACCCGGGCCTGTCGTCTGAGAGGCGAGCATTTGCTCGCGGGGCCATCCGCTCACCCGTTCTTGGGTTTTTAAGTGTCTAAATTTGTTAGCTAACGCGGCAAGCTGTCACGTCTGCCAGGCTTAGGGTGGCTGTTAACTGCCCTAAAGTCATTTTGGCTTTTGTCTTATCAATTCTAAAACCTGTAGAAACGCGGGACCAACGAGCTGAAACTAGATTATTTAGTTTATTTATAGCCATTCGATTATCAGGTCGCTGTGAGGACCGTTTGTATCCGCCAGCAACAAACGCCGCTCCGTCCGCAACACAGAGACCACCAAGAGGAACTTTATTTTGTTTATTTACTTGTAAATCGTTTTTAAACTGTTATTATATTTTGTAATCTAGTTCTATAAAATAAACACCTGTATAATCTTGACTCGACTCTCCTAATTCAAAAGTTGACATCGTTGGACCAGAGCTACTGGCGAGAAGTAATTAATAACGTAAAACAATAAAACTTGATCTGGAACATAAAAGTATATTTTAAAAAATTACGAAACGTTACTATTACTTCGACACGAAGTGTACGAAGTATTGAAATTCTCTCATATCGAAAACCACTCTGAGTCAAATATCTCTAAAATTCGTGCTAACCGACTAATGAACCCACTATACCAAATCTCCATCTCGGCTGTGCGGATCTTTTGGTGAAGACCACAGCCCACTACATCCCTCCATCGTATTGGGGAGTGCCTAAACGTGCTGTACGGGGTATGTATGTTCGTATGTGTACACGATTCCGGTCGCCAGGAACCTTCCTGAAGTCTTGGATCGTTTTCATACGATAGGTCCTCCGAAAATGAAGGCAACATCAACTTTTGAGGTATTGTCGTCGGCAAACAAAAATTTTTTTGGATTTTTTTTGGGTAAATAACTTGTTCATAATATTTCATTGTATTAGCGAAACGGAGTGATGCTGAGTGTCGAAGTATTTTTGGAAAGTTCAAAAGGGCGGTTTTCTTGGGTGGGGGGTACCGTATATTCTTAATTTTGTTCTCCAATGCAAATTGTTATTTTATCAAGTCTCTATTGAATGCATTCCTACACTCTAATATTACTAACTCAATGGAGTTTTGAGAGTAGAGCTAACTCAAATTGGTAGTTTTCAAAAGCGACGCAAAGCGAAATTTTGGATCGGCGTGTGCTTCCTCTTGTCATTGGGCGAGCTAAGTCGATTTGGTGACGGCTGTGGGCCAATTTTATGATTTGATTCCTATGTTTATTTCGAAGTGGTCAAGTGCTAGGAAGTATTTCCAGCTTTTCTGAAGCCGGTGGCGCAGTAATTTTAACCAAGATGTAAGCCGTGCGAATTGAATTTTCACTGCACGTGTTCGTTGGGCCAATATCCACCTTTAAATTTGGGCTTGTTTTTCTTTCTGTTAGCGTTCCTAATGTGATAATTCGAGTTTTAGGTTCGATAGTGAAATTTTCCCTGCAACATCTTATCTGTCACATAGACCGCTTCCGTTTCTCATACTTTCTTAAATCTGAAAGGATTCAGCATCTAGAGTTCCTGAGAGCTTTCTGTTTCTTTCCCTGAGAGAATCCCGATGATGCTGCCCGCAAGATTTTGTTGAGGGCGGCACAATGCATTAAATGATACGTAGCAAATTTATCTGCATCATAGCTTATGGAATGAAGAACCAGAAAAGCAAGGACATTAAACATCGATGAGCCAATTTTACCTAGAGTGAGTAAGATTTCAAGACATTATGTGGTATTGTAGCGCTTCACATGTTTTTTAATCACCAGAAGTTATGTATAGGCAGTTAATTCTTGAAAATATTGATGTCACCGTAAGTTCAGTAAATGATGATTTAAAAGTGATGTTATGGAACTGATTTTGATATTAGAATTATTTGCCATCGGAGATACCAGCGCTGATCAAGTTTTGTTCTTTTGCGGGGCAGACTTTGATTAAGACAACCTCACTTTAGGTACATCAATATATGTTTCTAGATGTGTGCAACACAAAAAATGAGAAAGTTATAACCTTGTCAGACATTGAAAATGTTTTACGTAGGCCTGATAATGGTTCTTTGGGTGATTTCTATCAGAATTTGTAAAATGTACATGTATTGAACTAACCATACCTGTGAGTTCAGGTACTTCTGAGCAATCATTTTCTACACTAAAACGGTGAAAGATATACTTATCTACTTTATATATGTGTTAATTATGATTGTTTTTGTTAAATTGTTCCTCAATTTTGACCAAAAATAAAAATTACGCACCTACTTTGCATTACCTAACCAAATTTCTGTTTTAAAGCGCGTTACAGTGACTTCTAATTCACATGGGCTCAAAGAACAGTCGGCGCCTCTGCTTGAGGATACCTAGTTCCAGGTGACTTTCTATTTTGTGTTTTTTATATACATTTTGAAAAAGTGTTCTAAACAACTTATACTTGCGGAAAAGGTTAGAAAATATATTTATACTTCGTGAAGAATATATATCAAAATATTATTGGTGTCCCACACAAAATGTATGTGTAAAAGATAATTATGAGGGTATATGGGATACCAATGGTAATATTAAACTAAAATGTAACTTTTTGCAAAAATCGTAGTAAATCGTGAGAATTCATTAAAAGTTGATGTAAAAATCCTACTAGGCAAACTGATTTTTTTTAAACAGTTAATAATACAAAAAGAAGAGGAGAAACATGAGTTAAAGAAAAAAGGAAAAGAAAAAGGTATTATAAAAGAAAGACGGTAAAGCAAAGTAACCTAAATAATCAGCCCTTTTATGTGATAAAACCTAACTTAGGTACAAAAACCTGTGCATGTTGTAGAACACACTGATTTTGGTTATTTATTGAAACAAATGTTTGCACACAAACTAATTCAGGTGCATAATATTGAAGACCTAGGCTATAAAATAGATTGTGATCCCAAAAGTGAAAACTGTACGTACCAAAACTGTGATAGCTGCAGAAACAGTGACTTAAGCACTTTTGCAAGTTATGTAAATGGCGTTAAAAAATAGAAAGGAATTTAGGTAGAAAAAGAACGGAATTTACAGCTCGAATCATAAGCCCTCTTATGAAGAAAAGATTAAAGAATGTAAATAATCCACAAAGGTGGTTTTATCACGTGACTATAGAGACCTGCATCAATAACTTGTAGCTTAAAGAAGCTATTAGAAATACAGATTTTTCAGAAAATGATGTGTAAATTACAGGAAGAAATTCAAAGCAAATATCTCTACACACCGGAGCATTTACTTCATAAGTCAAAATCAATCTCTTGAATGTTCTACATTTTGTCAAGTGTCATATGATACCTTTCATAAGGCGTATGCAATATGGGCTTATTTAAAACCACTTTTGAGTATAATAAAACAGAAAACATTGATACTGTTTATTTCGCTAGCGACGGGCCTATATCCCAGTAAATGAATAAAACAATAGTTACTTACGCATGAAGCGAGCAAAACAGGCGTTTTTGGTCGGCAGCATAAAAGTTATAGCAGGAGATGCAAAGCACCGAGGGTTATAACTCAAGAAGGGCCATGGACACCGATTACGCTTGAGGTGCATACAAAAGTTTATGTACAATCGCCTATTATTGATCGATCGTACATATTTTTTTAATGTGATATTTTGTCTCAATATTGGAATTGAAAAGAATTACTTGAAACTTCTAGGTATCTGGATATGGAAATAGTGTAGTGGTTGGGGAAGACCCCTAAATAAGTCGAGTAACTAGTGTACTATGTTAATGACAACTTCAGCGTAATCTTTAAGAAAATTTGAAAAAATAATCATACCAAGTACATATCTATCAAATAACCTGTTCTGGTGTAGAAGACTTTCAAAATATGTGTGTTCAAGAAGAACAAGAATTCATAAAAATATAATGCATATTAGACAACTAGTTTGGAAGTCAACCCAATAAGTTATTCGTAATTTACCATTACAATATATGAGTTCTTTAGAATACGTTGATAATAGTCCAATATCAGTTAAAATTTCTTAATACAAAGTACAGCTAAAAATTACTAAATATATAAATTTAACTTCGAATATATATATAGTATTGCGGGCTGTGCGGGATGAGGGGATACGTAAATAATGAGACGGAGCCGACGCCGGCAGGGAGCGGTTTGGTGGTATTTATGTTTTTTGTTTGAAAAATAATTATCAAACCGTTGTTAGAAATGTCAAACGGTGGATTTCGTAAGTTAAAGTGGAATAGCACTGAATTTTTCTAGGTCCTCTAGTTGTCACATATTTGAATTTTAAATATATCAATTGTTTTGATAGAATACGGCTATACCTTCTATTATCTTCCAATTATCGTTAAATTGTCTGCCAATTTAGATTCGGATGATGAGTCTAAATCAGAAAACTCTAATTGTGAACAATGTTTGATTTGTTTTTGTTCTAATTAACAGTACTAATTGTTCCAATTGTCTCTGGATTCGTTCATTTAGCTTTAATCATTTACATTGATGTAGTGAGATAGTTTTAAGCTCACAATTTAGCTCTGTATGCAGTGCGAAATATTTAATAAAGTCAATTACAGCACAGAGTTCAAATATTTTATGTAATTGCAATTTAAACAGTAAAAATGGTTAAAAATGCATTAGTAATGAAATGCAAGAAGCATTAATTAGAGGAATAAAGGCAAGCATAAGCAAAGCAGATTTCAGAGGGTTTGAATTTGAAGTTAGAGTAAAATAGTATAATTAAAATCATAGGTTTCTACATATTTAAAGCCAGACCAAACAAAGTTAATTGACACAAAAGGTTTGTTATGTGCATACTGAATTAGCGTAAAATTATTAATAAAAGTACGGGCTAGTAAAAAGCAAGAAAGCTGAAAGGTAGTTGAAATTGAAGAAGGATAAAATAAAAATTGCAAAGAGCAATAGAAAATGAAGGCAACTGAATAGAAGAAAAGCATGTGACATGTGTAAAAAATTAATTCAAGACCAGTGCATTAAATAAAAACTAAGTGCTAAAGCAGAGCAGTGACTTAAAAAAAAAGTTTGTGTGTAACGAGATAGGACAATTTGAATTATAAGCAATAAAAGCAATTTTTAGATTTAAGCAAATATTAATAGTAAGAAATATGTTATCAAACTTTATTCCATTGATGTAAATTTGTTATCAACACTAATTTCTCTTTAACAATACCAGATCGCTGTAACATAGCAACGCGATGCTGTTTTGTTTAGAATAAGGAAAACAATTGCTAATAAATGATTAGAACTTTGGTGCAAAATTGTGCTCACATTAATTAATATTTAACTAAATAAAAAGCAATTTACCAACATAAAAAGTATACAGTTTTTCTATACAAGTGATCACCCAGCTGTGGAAGTGTTTGTGGCAGTTTCTGCAACAAAAAAATTACAAATTTTCCATAACCATCTCCGAGTGGACATCGGTTGCCGACGTCTGAGATCTTTGACGATTGATTCCGGACCAGTTAAGTAGCTGAACCCAGAGGTCTGCACGACAACAAGTCAGAGGGGTCTTCAAGAGCATCCTGAACGAGATTTACTACCAGCGAATCGACTCCAGGGGCATAAGGCCATCGGCATTACTTTGCGACCAGCGTCGAGTCAACATCGGCTAGTTTTCAAGGTAGGCTCTAGCAAATTATTTGAGTGTGGGGGTTCCGGAAAGCTGATAAACTTTAAGATTAAACCCTTTGGAAGAAGTTGAACGTATTTGATAATGTGTGCGGCGTCATTAGAATCTGCGAACTTGGCCAGAATTTTAAGCCACCAAAACAAGTGAATTGCTGGCGTCGGTTTCACGTCACCGCTAAAACAAAAGGCGAGTCAGTTGTTGCCAGGCCGAAATTTAAATCAATTTATCTGACGTTTTCTTGCTGTATTTTACTATTTAAATCGTAACATTAACGCTGTTTGCACTGACGAAATTTTTGTGTTCAAACGTCAATTTGTGAGGATAGGAATAATACGTACTAGAATCGCGCATATGAACTGCATCGAGTCAAATTCTCGAAAACTAATTTTCAAATACACTCGAATTCTGAATCTACCTGAGAAAAGCAGTTTTGTGTTCTGCCAGAGCTAGCATATAATTATGACAGTTTAATAAAATATAAAAAGGGGCAATTTGAAACAATTTTTTGGCTTTGCCTAATTGTTTCGCCATTTATCCAATTATTTCAGGCTTAACCTGTATATTTTTAGTTAAATTATAATTCCTTTTGCATTTCGAATTCGTAAATTTTCCAAACCAACGCATTTTGTACCTGCATCAAGTTCTTATCGTTTGCGCAATGCCCTCTCTGACCCGCGCTATCTCTTATCAGAGTGCGAGCCTTCCTCGAGGAAACGAAATTGTCGTCCGAGGCACTCATTCTTTTCGCCTCGGGCAGCGCATTTCGCGCGGCCGAGATTTTATGTTAATTATATTAAATTACGTGCGCTCAACCAATTTCAATGAGCAATGTGTTTTCTAAGGGCTGATTATTATCAGGTACGATTGCGCTTTTCTGTCTTATTATCCCCATAGTAATTACATTTTTTGTTAGCTCTTAATTACCAGTTCCGTTTCAACAACGAGTTTATCTCGGAGGCCAAGCCTTATCGCACTTTCGACACCTGCTGGGTTCGGCGTTTTGCGGCCTTTTGAAGATGCTTTTGCTGCCTTTTTGGGGATGCTTCTGCAGCAATTTTCTGCGCATCCTTGGCGATTCCAACAAGGGTTGTAGCCGTTCACGTCCAGCTTATTTTGCGAGGTTAGTTGTGCTGTTCCGAGATTTATCGTGTTTTTGATAACTGGTTTCTCCATTTATACATTTTAAACCCGTCAATATTTAAAACTTAAATTCATACGTTTTGCAATTATTAAAATGTAATGTTCAATTTGATACATGCTCTTGCTTTTTACATTAAATTTTCATGCTTATAGTTAATTATGCACAGTTATAAATTTTGCTATTTTTGATGTGTGTTTCGACCCTATGTAAAAGGTACAGTCACGCTATTTATTTTCAATAGCCTAACAGAAGGTTTTATTAGATGACTGTGATAAGCTTATCCCACGAGTGTTTTTGTTAAAGTTATTAAAATAACCCGAAAGGGGTTCTTAGTTTTATGCGTGTCGCAACCTTCAGTTAAGATACACAATTGTGTTATTACATTATTTACATTTTAATTATCCTGATTATTGGTTACTGACTCTTCAAAACTTTTATTAATGATTAATTAAATGCTGGTCACTTGCAACTTATTTTTCTTATTATTTGAAATCTTTTGAGATCTGGCGCCCATTTCCATTTTCCTTTCCTTTTTTGAAGACATTCCAGGGTACATAGCTGATGATTTGAACCTACGATCTAAGGCCGCCGATATTTGAGCTAGTCGGCCATCGCGGTGAGTAAGTAACAGTTTTTCAGAGCTGCCGTGGTGTATAAATGGTAGGGGGGTTGATCTGCGATTTTTACTACCATTGCTTATTTTATTAATTAATCGCAGGTCGGCTTTCTTATTGTTTCAGAGTATTTCTAGATAGGAACTTATTTTGAAAGAATAAATTAATTAATAATTAATGGTAAGGCACTAACACCCCATGAAGGAGCTTGGACTGCGGCGCGGAAGTCTAGAGTTCAAATCCCAGATCGATGCCTGGCGGGCGGCCACCGATCCACGCTGGCGCTAATAAATTAATTAGCAATTAATAAGTACAAGGGGGGATTTATACATTAAAAGTGCAACATAAATATTTGAGAATTGTTTAATGAATGATACATTAGATACAGGTACTGTCAAATTGTGAATAGTTTATTAAAAAGGTTCGAGCATATAAGTTGAGTTAGTTGGGATAGTTGTTTGGTAAGATCAAAGCTTAGATTTTAATTTGTATTAACTGTCAATTGGAATAACTAAAGTGAAAGCCAAACTCAAATGATTATCTGGAAAAGTCGATTATGAAATGTTATAATAAAATATACCATATAGAAATTTGGTATAAATTATTATTGCTAGAGAAAATTATATTTTTAAAATAAACAAATCTTTTCTGAATTTGTAACCTATATTTTGACTAAAAGCAAATTTGAATAATAAAAGCCCGTTATTATTTACTTTCTGGATGGTGTATTAAAGGGTGTGATAAAGTAAAATTAAAGAAACTGAGAATACACAGACTGAATAAATAAAGTAATAAATGGTATGAAGAAGAATAAGAACGATAATGGTAAATAGTCTTCATGAAATAAATAAATCTGTAACTTGCATTTTGTGTGTTTATTTGGAAAATAATGTTAACTATGTTACACAACAGATGAAATATGTACGAATGGTTTTTCTAAATCTTCTTATTTTCTCTTCCTTTTTTAAGCTTTCACCGCCCCTTATTTTTATTCACCGCCCCCCAAATGCACCCGAGGCTACTATCGCCCCCCTGGATCATTCCAAGGGGCGATATTGCCCACTTTGGGAATCACTGGTTTAAATTATCGTGTTGTCTTTTAGTCTCCCAAACATGTCTCGTATTTCATTTCTGTTGTGATGCTGTTTTACTTCTAATCGCACTCTATTTAAATTATCGTTTTTATCATTGCTACGTCGCATCTGTATTTGTTTATTGAGTTCATTATATTATACATCGGTAGACAGTTGTTTTATTTTAACTTCTTTTCCCTTAGGGTATAAGAATTCTAGAAGAAGAAATTTCTTTCTTTCCCTTATTATTCTCCATGCGTCAGGCATTCAATGCTTTTTATTTATTTCGCATTTCTTTTGTGTTTCTGCTGTTTTTATATACTCTTATAGTTTCTGTTTTTGTCTTGGTGATACTTTTTGTTGAATATTTTCACCTATTTGCTCTAAATTATTATTCCTTCTGCTCAAATGTTTTTATAATAACTTCGTTCAATTTTAGTTTTCTGATTGTTTTTTTTATTAACCTTCAAATGTATTTTGAGTTCTGTTGCTAGAGAAAGCGAATAGCCGCCTGGTAAAGCGTTTGCGTTTCCAGTCGGCAGGTAGCGAGTTCGAACCTCACACCCGGACATCGATTACATCGTACGCTCTCCGGCCACCATACCAACACCTTTCGTGGTCGTGACACCTGTGAAAGAGTAAAGCCACACTGTGTGTTGATGGCAGCCTCCATTATGAGGAAGAATAAAACATAAGAGTCTCTGGAACTGTTTGTTTAAAAAAAGGCGTCAGGGCAGAGACAGAAAACAATACCACGCGAAAATAATAATTATAAATGAACACGTGTTCACGACGTTTTT
Organism: Agriotes lineatus; assembly: GCA_940337035.1. NCBI lineage: Eukaryota > Metazoa > Arthropoda > Insecta > Coleoptera > Elateridae > Agriotes > Agriotes lineatus. The sequence continues at coordinate 261 of CALNHX010010332.1, read as the reverse complement.
TGGCGCTTATGTTTAGTTCTCTCCACCAAAATATGCTACACTACACTTGATCATTATTTATGTCAGAATAATTTTCACACATTATGTATACTTTATTGGTAAGCAAATGGTATTTTACTGCGTCCGTCCATTACGAGCGCTCCATTTTCAGGGGAATTACATTTTATGTGATTGTTTTAATTGATATGAAATTATGAATGCCCTTTAATTTATTTGAATACACGTTTTACCGAGTTCTCTCCTCAAATGGTGGATTTCATG